>PVHP010000845.1:0-19690 GCA_004024765.1 Zapus hudsonius | reverse complement strand
ATAGCCTCATGTGCTTGTGATGAAGCCTCATACTTAATCCCCAGCTAGTGGAGCCTTTGGGAGGAGGCGTGTCACTGGTGAGGGTCTTAAGGTTTATAGTCCAGCCCCACTTGCCAGTGTTAGCATGTTGACTCTCTACTTGCTGCTTGCTGCTGTGGAGATGTGATGCCCAGCTCCCTGCTCTGGCCATGCCTTCCCTACCATGCTGAAATGTCCCTTCAAAACTATAAGCTGCAAATAAACTCTTTCCTTCCCTAAACTACTTCTGGTCGGGTGTTTTGTTCCAACAGTAAAGTAACTGCTATAGTGGTTATGTTATCTATAGTTTACACTAACATACTTCCATTTGGACAAAAACTGTGATATAGGAATGTTTAAGATAATTTAACCTACATGCTAGGTGTGCTGAGTTCGCACATGAACTATAATTGTGTTGTATAGTGATATTTTCATCAACAATAGACCATATAGAGCAGTGGTCCCATAAGATTACAATGGGACGAAAACATCCCATCTCTTACTCCACAGAGTCATAGTGCAATGAATCACTCATATCTCTGTGGTGAAGCAGACTTAAGCAGACCTACTGTGCTTCTAGTCCTTTAAAAGTATAGCACATTCATCATGTTCAGCATGTGATACTTGATAGATGTGTGACTGGTTTATGTATTTACTACACTATGCTTTTATATTGGTGTTGAAGTATACTCCTACTTGTACAAAGACAGTAAAAAATGTCATGTTGTGTTATTGTTGCTATGTTATGACATGGGAGCCTCTTAGACCTCATGCTTGCTGAATCTCTTGATAGTGTCATGAATACCGGTCAAGTGTCAGAGCTGTGCCATCTAGGCACCATAATGTTTGCACGATGATGAACACAGTCTCTTCATTAGGGAAAGCATGACTGTAGCATAGTGAGTAATCCTCACTTGAAGACTTGCTTTAACTATTGCTACATGCATTTGCTCCAGAAAGCTATTAACAAAGCAACTTACCTTTGGTGAAGTAAGAACTCAAGATATATAGTAGCTAGAAATTTTGTCTATCTGAAACTGAAACTTGCTTTAATTGAGACATGCTACCTAAATAGAAGCCTTGTCCAGAGAGAGGCAGGTAAAAATCAGCTCACAGTAACTATAGCCAAATATTCTCACTTAGATGATAATATTTCTCCCAATTACTTTTCTTAAGCTTTTAGTCTGCTTCCATTTTTCTATTTATAACCACTAGCAGATGAGAATTTACAAATCTCTCCAGCAACAGTCAAGCCCCGCTGCACTGTTTGATCACTTCATGGACCTGTATTTACTGATAGGATTTTTTTTGATTGACAGAATTTGGTCCTGATGTCTAATAAATTTGTTCTCACTTTAAACTATAACATGAAATACATGGATAGGTTCAAGGAGCACAATGGCTTTGAAGGGCTTCACCAACTGGTCCCAGCTGCTTACATTACCTTTTCCTGAACTCCTGTCTAAATAATGTCTGTACAACCTGTCAAGTTTTATAAATATCTCAGTAGGTATTCAAATATCCTTGCCCCAGAAATGACAAATAGAAAGAGACTGAGTGGCCTTAATGGTAGCTATCTATGCTAGGCATAAAGGTGTCTGGAATGCTCCCTTTGCTGGCCGTCTACACAAGGCTATATCCTGGTCCCCTTACCTGAGTTTCTAGCAGCCTTGATAATAATCCCATTGTCTACCTTGGTGTTCTTTGTGCTCTCAAAGTGGGCATCTACCATGGTCCTTTCTTTTTATTGTACTTAGCAGGCTTGTCCACATCTATGACTTTAGTGGTGACGCTAAATTCTCCAGTTTATATTTTCATCCTTATCTCTGACCTAACGTTGTGCCTTCTTTCTACAGCTTTCTATGTGATAGCCACATCAGAACCAAATCTACCAAAACAAGAAATCCTACTTGCTCACATCTGCCTACCCCCATACACTTACTCCTCAGTCTCTCTGATTTGGGAATTCTCTGTGTCCTGATGTCTATGTGCTCTGATTGCCCACATCCAACATGTGTGAAAGACCCAGCATCTCTAAGACATCCTAGCAATATTCCATGATCTACCCTCACTCTAGCCCAGACTAATATCCTCATGTTAACCTACACCTCTCTCATGGTGCACATCTCATAACAGCTTTGGATACTTACAACCTATCCATTCTATTGATCATAAACTCCCAAGGTAAAAACAATTCAGCTTACCTTTCTCACTTCAGAGGTGCCTATTTAAGAGACCAATCTATCATACTGAGCTCCAGAGAGTTGATGTCAAAACTGGTCACCTTCTTGATAGTGTACCCTAATTTCTGTCTTATTTAGCTTCAGAACCCTATAGGCACCTAGATACCTCTTAGGTTAATTCAGACAAACTTCATGATAAAAACTATTCTGTTTAATAGAATAAGGATGCATGAAAAAGCTCAGTGATCATTCTGAAGGTGTTTGCAGCTAGGCTCACTGGGCCTGGAATGTGAGCTGGGTTCAGAGCCAATTTATCAATAGTTCCTAAGGCACTGGATTCGAGTGATCTGAATTAAGCAGGTAAGCAGGCTTGCACAAGATAGAAAACCATTGTGATTCATTATGGAGGTATTCTGATGGCTGCAAGGGTGTTAGGACAGCAGGAAATGCTGAGCTGGGCAGCCACAGCTAGTACCTCAAGAAGTGGAGCCTCTTTGCACAATGTTCAGTCCCTGTGTGTAAGTTTGCTGAATGAATCGATTCCATGACATACAGTATACTTTTCAAAAATTCTCTTTTCCACAAATCAGTTCATTAGCACACAAGGATGAACTCGGAAACAGTGAAAACGGGCTGGTGGTGAAGTGCTTGCTTTGCAAGCACAAGGACCTGAGTTTGATCCCAGGTGCCTGTATAAAATGCCTAGAGTTGTGGTGTACACCTGTAATGCCACCACTGAGGCAATGGAGACAGCAGGTTTACTGGCTCACCAGTCTAGCCTAAATAGTGGGCTCCAGGCCACTAAGAAACCTTGTCTCAAAAAGAGGTGGATAACATTCCTAAGGATAACACCTGATGTTAACATCTGGCCTTCTTATGCACACACACACACACACACACACACACACACACACACACCTGTGCACTTTTAAACCCACACACAAACACACATATGCACACATACATACCACACATATGCAAAATATAAAATAAAAGCAGTAGAAAGCAAAGCCTTGTTTTACTCAAGTAGGCTGAGTAATGATCTTGAAAGACATGTAGGTCCTTGTGTTCACCTTTCCACTACTGTAACAAAATATGTGAGATAAAGATTTAAGGAAGAAAGATAGAACTGGGGAGATTACTCAGTGGATAAAGTCCTTACTTGCAAAGACTGATGACTCAGGTCAATTTCCAGTATTCAAATAAAGCCAGATGTACAAAGTGGCACATGCATCTGGAGTTCATTAGCAGTGGCAAGAGGCCCTGGCATGCTCATTCACAATTGCTTTGTATCACAGGTCTAAGAAAAGGCCCAAATCATGACAGGTATTGAATGGTGGAGCATAAAGCTCATCTCATGGCAGAGAGAGAGAGAGAGAGAGAGAGAGAGAGAGAGAGAGAGAGAGAGAGAGAGAGAGAGAGAGAGAAGGTACAAGGATAAGACATACACACTCAAAGGCCCCATGACTGGTGACCTAGTTTTTCCAATTAGGCCACACCTCCTAATAGCTCAATCAGTTGTGAACTCATCAGTGATCTTATCTTCCAGTGAGCAGGGCACCCTGGCACCCTCAGGAACACAACAGCACTCCCAGCGGGAGACCAGGCTTGCTACATGCAGGCCTTTGGGGCCAATTTATAACCAAGCCATCATAGTCTGAATACTTGCAAAAATGGAATGCTATCTTCCATGGAAAGGGATTTTGTAGCTGTGGATAAGTTAAAGATCTTAACATGGAGAGATTATTCTGGATTATCTGGGTGAGCACTAAGTGTAATGACAGTTATCCTATCAAGAAAATCAGAGAGAGATTTGGCAGAAGAGAAAATGGCCATGTAGTAGAAACCAAGAAAAAAGATATGACCCAATGACTTTAAGGGAGAAAGGAACTATGTGTTGAGAAATACAGGGAATGTCTGTAGAAGCTAGAAAAGATTAGGAAAGAGATTCTTATAAACTCCTGCCAGCATCACAATGTTATCCACATTAAAATTCATTTCACACTTTAGGGCTCCAGAACTATAAAAGAATAAGTGTTAAATGTATTCAGCCAGTGAGTTTGTGGCAGTTTGTTACCGTAGCCACAGGAAACCAACATTATCATTGATATTAACATTATCATTCCTCCCACTGTTAGCAAATCAGACCATAGCAAGGGGATTTTGCATTTCATTATCAAAAAAGAATTTGGCTCTGAAATATTTCAAGTGTCATGAAGCAAAAATCGTGACATAGAATGAGGAGGCCATGAACACCCGGAGTGGCTTTGGATTTTGCAGGCAAGCAGCTGCAGGCAAAGAAAGTTCTGCTTGAAGTAGTGTTCTTTTGTGGCTTTTCTCTATTCAGCCAAGAAAACAATGCTGAAACCAAAGGCTTTCACTCCAAGGGAAAGGGAAGACTATTCCGTGGATTAGCTTGCCCTGGCAATATAGAGATTGCTGGAAGAAGGTCATGCAACACTAAGGCAGTGTGTGATGGTTTAGACTTTAAACTTTGGTCACCATACGCATCCCTGTAAACTTGCTCGTCTAAATCATTACAGTAGCTTCTCAATACGTATCTTCAAAGATATGATTCAAGTCCATTTTTTCCAAGATCCTTAAAGGTGGAGGAGGGAGACATTCATCAGGGAATCCTCAGAGTCTGAGGGGAGGAAGACAGTCATGCTGTACAACCCCCCTCCTCCCTACACACCAAGCAACAAGGAGATAGCTGCTGATGGAGTACACTGGCACACGCATGGTAGTGAAGCCAAAAAATGAGAAGAAAGCGTGACTCCAAACTGTAAACACTCAAATATTCAGCTGACCATGTCTCTCTCTCCCTAGAATCCTCCTAGTGTATGTATGCACTCTAAAGAAATGAAAGCATACACCCACGCAGAACCTGGCACATGTTCCTGGCAGCATTATTTATAGCAGCCAGAAGTAGAAAAGAACTCAAAGGTTCATCAATAAACAAAAAGTAGTATATTCCATACAAAGTAATGTTATTTGATTATCAAAACAAAGTTCTCATATATATATATATATATATATATATATATATATATATAATAGATCATATGATTCAATCTGTATAAGATAGCCAGAAGATATCCAGAAAAGGAAAATCTATGGACATAGAAAGATCAGTGGTTATCAAGGCTGAGAGTTAAGTAGGAAAGGAATAGAAAGTGATTTCAAAGGGGTAAATGGCTTCCAAGTGCTTTTTTTATGTGAAAAATGTTTAGGCCAGGCATGGTGGCACACACCTTTAATCCCAGCACTTCAGAGGCCAAGGCAGGAGGGTGGCTGTGAGTTCCAGGCCAGCCTATATAGTAAATTCCAAGTCAGCCTGGGCTAGAGCGAGACCCTACTTTGAAAAACCAGAAAAAAAAAGTTTAAAGTTAAGTTGTGGTGATAGTCACAGAATTCTGTGAAAATGCTGAAAAAAAATTGATGTCTACACTTAACCAGTGGATTGGATGCTAAGCAACTCACTAGCAATTCAACTATTCTTTTAACAAAATAAACCCTTTTGGGGCTCCATATCTTCAGAGCAATAATCCCAGACTTTGGGATACAAGAGAAATATCTGTTGAGTTGTTAAAAAAAAAGATTACTGAGCTCTTCCACCCAGGTTACTACTTCTTTGGTTTCAGGGAAGGCCTTAGAACTTGAATTTCTAACAGGTTCCTTGGTGATGCTGGTAGCGCTGGAGGGATCCTGCTCCAAGAACCACTGGGGATGCTAGGGTTCAGCAGCTTGGCCACAAAGGCCCCTCACAACCAGGTCTGCTTGCTTCCCTCATCTCATCTCAACTCTCACTCTCAGAGATCTAGTTCTATGTCTCTCATGCTTTTTGGATGTAAACTAGATGACCTTTTATCCCGGATGTCTAGCCCAGTGCATATTGAATTGATATTGTTAAACTAATGATTAGCCACAGGCCACCCAAAACACTCTAGCTCATATAGATAATTATTTTTTCCTAAAGCTTGCTAAAATGGCCAGAATGGGGACCATTGTAATTTGAATATGAAATGTGTCCTGAAGTTTTATGTGTTGAACACTTTATCTCCACCTGGTAGCCTTGTTGGGAAGGTTGTGACAACTTTGGGAGGTGAGGCCTTAGCTGGATCAAGTAAGCCCACCTGATGTGTGCCTGTGAAGGCTCCATGGAGCCCTTTTGCCCCTTTCACTCTACTTCCTGTCTACTGTGAGATAAAAATGAAAGCCTTCCTCTTCCACACACTTCCATCATCATGATGTTTTGCCCAAAGTCAAACAACCATGTTCTAAACCCTCTGAAAGTGTGAGCCAAAATAAACCTTTTGATAAGTTGTATACATCAGGTATTTTGGCCACAGAAATGGCAGAGCTAAAATAAAGTAACTAACACAGAAAGCACACACAGAAAAAAAAGGAATGCAAAAATCCAATATTTGTGAGCTACCAACCTGAGAATTCTAGGTATAAAAAAATCTCTACACCTTGAATCCTTGGGCACGTAGCCACAGGCAAGGTTCTAACCAGTTAGCTGGCTGGGGAGCTCCTATGCCTCAGAAGTACCAAAAGAAAGGCACAGTGAGATTCTGGAACATACAGAAGAAGGCCAGAAAAGTGCAGCAGACAGCTCTCCATCAGCAGAAGCTAGCACACCAGCTGTCTGGATGAAAGGATCTTGGCCGTCATACGCTTAGGTGTGTGGTTTAAAAAGGCTTTATCTCGTTGCCGTAGGATTCTGGGGAAAGAGAAACTTGCTTAGACTGTTAGATGTTTAATAATATCATAAAACTATTCCAAAGTGACTTTCAGTTAGACATTCCCTCAGGCCTGTGGCTTCCTGTGGGCAGGTAGGATGAGGCCTGCTTAGTTGCATGGCACATGAAACAATAGAACGAGGCAGGGGTGGATTGACGCACAGTCCATCCCATGACTTCTGGCAGCATACGTGACCTCCAAGCATCTGAAAGCATAAGACCTGCTGTGCCCACAGGACCCAGCAATCCTGCATCTAGACTGCTGCCCCTTGGAGCAGAAATCCACAAGGCATCTCTGACTGTCATCAAAAGACCAAATGGAAACACGTTGCTTTACATTCTCGTATTTGAGAGGACAGTTATCGGGCACCATGTCTCCACATTGTTATCCTTCTTCTGTCACATTCAGAAAGGATTGGGGCTCTTGAAAGACAGCATCATCCCATAAACCCTTGTCTCCTCCAGGAATTAGCACAACAAAGATGGCGAACAGCCCGATGTTCTTTGGGAAAATTTCTTTCATGCCACTTTTCCACGCTAGGGGATTGAAGTATTTATAAAGTCCAGGAATGCACTAAGTAAAAGTATGATCAAGCCTTGGGACTCACACTTCCAAAAGGCAATCCTCAACCTCATTCATTTATATGCCAGTTTTCTCCCATGGCTTCCAACTTAACAAGAGAATGATTCCTGACAATTTAGACAAAGTTCAGGGACATTTTTCTCTTGATTGTCCCTGAAGTACTCTTCTAGACTGTGTTCCTAAGCTACTTAATGATAACTGCTGTGTTGGCCTTGCTGTACCACAGAGGCATGTGTGTATGTATGTATGTATGTATGTATGTATGTATGTATGTATAACCTATCTGAAGCCAGGGGTGGGGGGGACTATGAAAAGATCCATAGAGTCACAGTTTCCTTTATAAAACATGCATTCCTGTATTTCACTTAAATAGAGAAGCAGTGTACAGCAGACTTTCTTATCAGGGTACGTTTTAAGTCCCTCAGCAGGGGACCAAGACTGTAAATATAACAAACTCTAATTATAGCATTCTATGTTTTTCCATAAGACATACCTATGAGAAAGTTTAGGTTATAAACAGGTAGTTTGTATCAGATGCCTCCCATAAACTCATGTGTTCTGAATGTTTGGAACCCAGCTAGTGGCAATTTGGGAGGTGGAGCTTTGATGAAGATGGTGTGTTTTGGGGGACAGGCTTTTGGGTCTTACAGCCAGCTCCCCTTGCCAGACTCAACTCACTCTCCTGCTGCTGTGGTCCACCTGATGTTGGCCAGGAGGTGATGTCAGCCTCTGCTCTATCGTCTTTTCCCTGCCATCATGGAACTTTCCCCCCAGTCTATAAACCAAAATCGATACTTTCCTCACAGAAACAAAGAAAAGAAAATCCATTTATTAGCCAAGTTAACTCAGAATTTTCTTACATCATGCTTAATTCAAGGATGAATCAAGAACTTACGAGGAAAGCTTAATAATAAAAGATACAAATGTAGGGATAATGAAATTGTGTCCCCAATTTTTTTTATAAGCTTAAACTCATGTTCGAAGTGAAGGAGAAACCCACATCAAACAATGAGCAGCAACGGAAAAAATTCCAGGCAGGTAGATTTCTGCTCTTAATGTTAGTATAAGTATGAGAAGATGTGAGAGGCTCTCTCCAGCACTATTTAAGGTAGAGAAATATATATTAAGTTGTTACATCCATTTAATGGACTACTATAGTCAATTATACATTGACTAGGAAGGGGTCCATACTATATTAATGAACAGTTACAGTGAGTGAAGAAGAGTATGTCCAGGGTGATTTTTTAAAGGATTTTGTGCTATCTACATGTGCATATACACATCTAGTCTAAAGTAAAGACCCTACACCAAACCTGGAACCATGACAACCTCCTCAGGGTTTGACAGAAGGAGAAAGGAGTTTTATGAGATTATAGGATATGAGGGATGGGGATGCAATATATGGATCCGTTCCTGATTTAAAGGTAAGAAAGTTTCTTAAATTTCTTACAAATTCATTGGAAACACGCAGCAAAAGAAGAATGCCTCCATTCCCAAGAATGCCCAAGAAGAATCTAGAAGGTCAGGTGCCTTGAAGAATGTTGCAGAACTGATTCTTGTGTTGGAGGGACAGGGCAGGTTAGAAGAAGCCCTTGGTAGCAACTCCTCTCTCATTAGCACCACAAATTATTCCTTGTTTCCTAGGTCGTCCCAGTACCACACAACAACTGTAGTATCTCATAGCTTAAATAACGTCCCCAATCACACACATAACTCTCCCTATGATTCTACTTCTGTGCTCCTCTTTTCAGTGTTGCCTGCAGGTTCTCACTTCACTTCCTTGCTTATAAGCTTCAAAACGTATATCTAAGATAATTTCAAACTCAGAATAAATACAAGGTTAATATAAATACTCCCCAGATTCAACTACTGATTTTCCACCTCTCTCTCCCCTCCCCCCCCGCTGCACCCCCTTCCCACCTGTGTGTGCTCACAGCTCTTGTCAAGGCCACTAGTGACTTTCATGTTTTATATTCTAATGATTATGTTTCAATTCTCATCTAAACAGGAGTACTGAAGCAAACCCTCCTTAAACCACATCTTCACTTGGCTCTGGGTGCTTCTCTCTCTCTCTCTCTCTCTCTCTCTCTCTCTCTCTCTCTCACACACACACACACACACACACACACACACACACACACACACACACATTTTCTTCTGCCTACTAGCTTTTCCACTTCAGCCTCCTCAGATATATCCTCCTCACAGTATAAATCTCCCAATGCTGAAGGGTGCTGGTCCCATTCCTGTGATGTCTTCTGCTCTCTATCCACACTCAGTAGTTCCCATCTAATCTCAAAAATTTTAATTTGAGTGGTGGTAAGGGAGAAAGAGGAATGGGCTGGGAGTTCTTAGAATAGCACTATCTATATGTTTTGAAATACAACTTGTATTTCCTGCTCTGACCTCTTCCCTGAAACCTAGATTCCTATCCCTAAACAATTACTGACTAGATCTAGGGGAAGTTTTGCATACCCAAAGCTAAGTTCCAAGTCTCTTCTATTTTCACCAGGCCTATTCTTCTCTCTCACCCCAGAAAATGGCAACTTCATCCTTTCATTCATTTGGGAAAAACAAAACAAAACAAAACAAAAAAAAACCAACAAAAAAAATTTAGTCTTCCTTGACTTCTTTGTTGATATTGTAGTCCCAATCCAGAACAGACTTCCATAGCATTCCCACCACTGCAATCCACCCCCACGTGTGAGAAGTGATTTTGTGGGGACGATCTAAAAGTTCTACAGAAATCCAAATGGAGCATAGGTGTAAGAAGACAGGAAGTGCTATCTAATCGTGAGCTCAGATACAGGAATAAGAGGCAATCTGGTGACACGAGAGACTGAGAGAATCTCTTCAATAAGAGAGCAGCTTACATGCAAGCCCTGGGCTGGGACCATGGCTGTCACAGGGAATGGAAAGTGCTCAGGATGGCAAGATCTCTGAGGAACTGAGAAGACTCAGGAACGGTGCCCAAGTCATAAGTGTCTCACTAACTTTTGAAGCTAATCTCTTTGTGTGCATGTTAAATACTGTTTTTGACTTGTTTTCTTGATAAATTAATGAGTAATGTGTTCTGAAATGAATTTGGGATAATACATTCCCACCCACATCTACTATGGATGAAGGTTAAGTTTATGTAGAAGTGTCCTTCAGAATGTTTTCAATGGCCAATAGGGGACAAATACCTCTTAATTGTACTTTGGCAGGGAAATCAGGAAAAGCAGGTGAGGCTTGTTGCCTGTGTTCTGTACCTGGTAATTTCACTGATAATGTTTCAGCATGCAATAATCACAGATTGAGCAGAGAGAGAAATGATAGATTTTACCTTTTGTTCACTCTTGCCAACTGTATAACAGAAACATGCATCCAGAGAAAGGGTGTTTGCTTGTATCACAGTTCAGACTTAAGTGCAGTCCAGTATAGTTCAAGAGCCTAAAACTCAGTGGGAGATTTACAGCCAGATGTGTACAGGTAACATCAATTTGCCAAGATAAAATGCTTTCTATCACACATTTCAGCTTCCAGACATAGGCCATTAGATACAAATCTTTCCTAAGGAGTTACATTTATGGGAGCTAGGTTTTAAAATACCACTTGTCCTTGCCTGGATTCTTTCACTAGCCTCCTTGGTATAATTCTGGCTCTGTGACTGTCTATTCTCAGCTCAGGATCACAGCTGTTCTTTTCTAAAGAAAACCAGACCATATCATACCCGTCACATCCTGGGCAAGCCTGCATGGCTCCAGTCCTTTGCCCAGCCTCACTGCTTTTACCTCTCTGACTGCAATTCCGGCCATGCTGTCTTTCTGCTCTTTGAACACTTCTGTCATTATAAAGCCTTTGAAGATTCTTCCCTCGTCCTTGGATGGTCTTTAAAACTTCCACATATCCTTCCATCCCCATTACCCCTCTCCTTTACTTACCATATCAGTTTTCATCTTCAAACAGGCCATATAACTCCCTTATTTATTATGTAGATTGCCAGTAGATGCTATTTCCACAAAGTCCTGAGTCTTTACCTCTTCTGTATGACACATGGAAAGTCCCTAAAACAGGTCTGGCATACTACATGTATTAAAAATATTTATGAAATGAATTTCTGAAATAAAATTTTGTACAACTATCAAGAACTGACTAATGGAGTCAATGCCCTCTATTATAAACAGGGAGAAGAGCTGTTCTTATGACCTGTCTGCAAAGGGATTTTCCTGACATGCAAAATGAAAGCAACCTCCATTTGGAGGAGCATGTTAGTATGACTTGTCTTATAACCCTGGCAACAAATCAGTGCATGCATAGCAGGAAAGCAAAGCAAAATGATGTTCATTCTACAAAATCACCACAATAAGGTCATTTAAGAAGAAAGGAAAGATTGGGGTTTCTTGAAGATAATTTCTTTCTACATTGGCATAATAATCACAGGAAACTATTAAATCATTCAATTTCATATTTCAATACCAGCAGAAGCCAATTGGAGAACTTTTAAGAGACTAGTATTCCAATGGATTAAAAATTTATTTTCTTCTTTGAAATGCAAGATACCATTTAAAGGCATAATTGCATACGCCAAAGTCTTATAAAAACTCAGTGTATATGCCAACAGAAAGGACTTGTAATGAATGTATTAGTACCACTCTTTATAATGCTATCCCTACAATATGCATTTACCCATTCCAAAGGCTTAAACTTTTTGGTAAAAAGCACAAAGTTGTAAAAATCTGACAAGCACACAGTGCTCGTGTCATGTTGACTTCTAATCCCGGAGGTTCATGGGAAGTATGGCATTGTGAATGACTGGCTGATGTAGTGACAGGCAATGATGCATTGCATTTCCTCTACCTTGACTTTTTAAATCTGTTAACAGTAGATAATAGAAACAGTTAAAGGAGGGTCAGTCAATAATTTCCTGAATACATTCCATGATGATCACTGAATCTACTGAAAATACAGACAACCCAATGTCCTCAGGTTTATTCATATCACACACGTGCAGTGGCTGTTCTTACATTCATTGTGGTTCTACTGCTTTGGAGTAATGCATAAGCACAAAGAAATATCTGCAAGAAAGCTAAATCTAGCTCTCCTAAGTAAAGGTCTAGCTGGTAGGCCAAGCTCTAAGAATACCAATCCTGAAGAGTAAAGTAACTATATATTAAATAATGGGATCTACGAAGGAACTACGTCACAAGTTTAAGGCCCTCCTTCGTGACAGAATCTAGTAACCGTTGAGTTGCAGCATAAATGATTGATTCATTTTGAGGGTCAAGTGGTACTGCTGTAGGTGAAGTTCTTTCATCACTCACTACATGACCTCCACATATTTATGCAAGGATTCATTACTTCATTCATTCACTAAACAAACATTTATTAAGTACCTACTACATACTTGTAGGTGCTAGGGAGTTTGAGAATGCATCAAAGAAAGAAAATTCTTGTTCTCACAAGTTTTACTTTTACTGGGAAAAGAGATAATAAACCATGTAAAACAAAGACGTATTTTCAGATGGTGTTAGTGCTATAAAAACATAGGATTGGGGTAACAAGATGACCATGAATGACATGCAAAGTCAGGATGTGTGTGCTCAGGGATGGTCGCACTATGAAAGCCATATTTTAACTAATGCTTGTGCTATTTAAATCACCAAGGTCGAAGAGACAACAACGCAAAGTCCCAATAGAAGAGGCAAATATTCCTGTGAGAAACAGAATGTAAGAAACTGTGTCCTCATTATGTTAGTTATCCCTGTCCCGCCTTTAACTTTTCACAAGGCACATGTCACAATCTTAATTAATGAAAAGACAAAGAGAAATGCAAAGTCAAGTTCCTTAGATGGCAGCATCCATTTGTACACAGTGTGCAGTTATTTTCTTTGTTTCATTCTCTCCTTAAAGATTTTATAGGAAGACTTTGGAAACCTTTGAAGCAAGGAAGCAATCTAGACTAAGTTCTTTCCCTAAACAGATTGGATACAACTAAAAATGAAATGTAGGGAACTGGAAAATAGACTAGAAAAATGTTAGTCATAATGTAGCTCAGAAAAATGAAGTGGAACATATGACTAGATAGATGATAGATAGATGGATAGATAGATGATAGATGATAGATGATAGATAGATAGATAGATATGAAAAGGCTTAACTAATTGAAGTTCCAGAAAGATGAGTAAAAGGGGAAGGACGAATGGGTCAAAAGCAATTTATGAAAACATGAGGCAAAGAATTTTCTAGAATTAATAAAAAGATATTAATCGACAGAATCATGAATTCTAACAAAGCTACATCTAAGTACATGATGATGAGGTAGCAAATCATAAAATAAGACAGACAGAAAGAAAGAGAGACAGAGAGAGAAAGAGAGAGATGCACAAATGCCACAGAGAAAACAACAAATTACAACAAAGATATAGACTGGCAGGTAAGTTCTCAAAAGCAATAATGGAAGCCAAGTGCCAGAGAAAACTCTGCACTAAGAGAGGAAAAAACTTCTGTCTTCCGAGATCCTTCACATGGAAAAAAGCATCTTTTAAGAACATATTAAGGGGAAAATAAGATATTTTCAGGCAAACAAAAATGGAGAGAAATTTTTCTAGAAGCTCTTTATTAAAGAAATTTCTATTTCATAATTCAGATACATGGAGAGCGATTTTAATCTGAGATTCAAGATGGACCAAAGACAGTAGTAAATAAATAAATGGTATTCAGATATTTATTTTAAAATTTAAATAAGTAATATTTTAACATTTTTATTTATTTGCAAGGAGAGAGAGAGAGAGAGAGAGAGAGAAAGAGAGAAAGAGAGAGAGAGAATATGGGTGTGCCAGAGCTTCTAGCTACTACACTTTGTGCATCTGGCTTTATGTGGACACTGGGGAATCAAACTCAGATAGGTTTTGCAGGCAAGCACCTTAACTGCTGAGCCATCTCTCCAGCCCAATAATAAATATTTTTATTTAAATAAAGATAAATGTATGGATAAAATGAACACATTTTAAAAAAAATTATACTATCTGGAAGAGTTTAAAATTAAGATATACAATAACAATGTCAGATCAGGGGACATGGAATTAAAACATTCTAAATTATGATTATCACCATAAAGTTGGAAACCTTTATGTTTGTTTTGTTTTTGTTGTTTTTTTCAGAAATGGGATTGAACCCAGAGCATTCTACATGCTAGGCAAGTGTTTTATCACTGAGATATATCTTCATACCTCCTTTAGATTTTTTAAAAAAATATTTTATTTGTTTATTTATTAGCAGAGATACAGAGAGAGTGAGAAAGAAAAAGAGAAAGAGAGAGAGTATGGGCGTGCCAGGGCCTCCAGCCACTGAAAAGGAACTCAGATACATGAGCCACTTTATGCATCTGGCTTACGTGGGTACTGGGGAATTGAACCCAGGTCCTTAGGCACTAGAGGCAACTGCCTTAACCACTGAGCCATCTCTCCAGCCCTCCTTTAGATTTTTACAAGGCAGATGTCATTATATTAATTAAAAGTAAATAGTGACAAAAGAAGGAGGAAATATTACGCAACTTCCAAACTAGTAAAATGGAAAAATGCAACAGTCAAAAGTTAACTTCTCTTATTTGTCTTTCTCCTTCTCCCTCCGAATTCCTGCTCTTTTGTCTCAGACACAGAACATTTTGTTGCCTCTGTTTCTGCCCATTTCAGTGCTCTTGCCTCTTTCTTTGCCTTGCCTGGAGCAGGGGCAACATTAGCTCTGTGCAATGCTGAAATTCATGATTCCCACCCAACAACATGAACTACTTATTCACAAGATGAAGGAAAAGGGAAAGATTTTTCTGGCCCTATCTACATGGCCTGCCAGATTGAGTCAGTAATACCCATAAAATGCTATAATCAGGGGGAAAATGGGAGTGTGGAGGGAATTATCGTGGTTTATTGTCTACAATTATGGAAGCTGCCAATAGAAAGTTAAAAATGCTATAATCATTTCTTTGCTATGGACTCTCTGAGTGACACTGTACCAGTAAATCACTTCATTTCCTCCCTCTTCTGAGAATTCTATCTAAAGTGAAAAGTCCACAATCGTAAGGTTCTCAGGATGTTTGTGGACTACTCTCTGACTGGTCCCAGAGGTTTGCAGTTCACCTGGAAAGAACTGGATAAGCCTCTGCATGTGTGACACGTCGTTGGGGAGGAGGGAGCGGTATTACAGCCTCACCCAAGGCAGCCACTCAGCTCAAAGGTCACTTTAGAGAAAAGTAACGGCCTTTTATACTCCTGTCTCTTAAAAATGCTAGATTCTCAGGGGAAGGAGGCCTGACTACATAAATTTCACACCTTCAAGTGTCATATTTTAATTTCAAAATGCAAATTAAAATTTTGAGTGACTTTTTTCCTTAAAGGTTCAAATTGAGTCATTCCTTCTCTCTGAAAGCTGCGCTGACTTACTCATTAGCCATCGCATGACTACTTCAGGGAGGCATGTGGAGGTTTGCTCTGAGTGACCTTGGGGATGCTACTTCAGTTTTCTACCTCATCAAATGGTGAGACTTAAATGCAAAGGTGCATGATATTTACACAGCATAATGTGGCCCTAGCTCTCTCCAGGAGCCCTAAGCCCTGGGTAGTAAAGGTACCTCTTTCCTGGCCAAAAAGAGAAGTGGAAAATATACACCAGTAAACTACGTCTTATCAGCCATCAATGGTGCGAGAAAGGTAGAATGTCTTCTATAAATCTTTCACAGTGAAATTCATGGGCTATAAAGAGAGTAGCAGCGGCTGAAAGTAATTTATCCATGACTTTCACTCAACCTAGTTTTGTGTGGATGCTACCTGTCACAAAATGAAAAGGAATAAATATATAGTGTCTATACATCTTTCTATCTTGGGCAGATAGGAGTGGTTGGGTAGGAAGACAGGAGACAAGAAGAAATGAAGAGAAAAAGAGCATCTTAAACTGGCTTACTGTAATTACAAATTATATACTATTTATATTTATATATGTACTTTAGATGAGTTCTATTAATATGTAATTGCTCAAGCAAAATATGACTTTCTAGCTTTTGGCAATTTTAGATCTTTTTTTTTTAATATTCAACATCAGCCATGGGATTGGACAATGTTTTGTTTTCATGACCAGGTCAGTAGTTATTTTGACATTTCTTCTGAAGTTGGGAAAGCCTACGAAAGCCTGGGATAAGAGGCCTATTAACTGGAGGGGAACCATCCTGTGTCTTTATTGGCTTGAAGGAATAAAAAGAAAATGAATGTGTAAACCAGCAAGCAAGAAGCTCACATGGTTCCAGAGCCAACTCCACCCAATAGTGCCCGTAGTTCCTGATGTAAGCAACTGTACACACCATAAAATTGTTTTCAGTTTGGTTTAAAAAGTAATGGAGGAATGAAGGTAGGGATGTCCTCAATGTGAAACAAGGTCTATGAACTCTGACTGTCAGCATGAATTGTCGTTTTGGGGTAAATATAATTTCCAAACACTGAATGGTATAAAAACTGAAACCTCACTTGTGGAATAAAAAATATATATAGTGCTGAAAGTACTCATAGGCCTGGGTACTGAAATTACCATGGAGACTTCCCACAGCTTGTTTTCCTCTAGAAGCACAGACATGCTTTCGAGTAACCAGTAACTTTCAAATTTCCATCTTACCTAGAAAAGTTGCAGTATCACTGATGGTCACTGGTAGCTCTTCACCAAACCCCTTGTTCTTAGTCTTCCTGGGCCCACAGCCACACTACATTTCCAGTCCCCCTGGCCACTAAATATAGTCATATAACCAATAAAAGGTGATGCACTTTACCTCCTGACCAAAACACCGAAGAGGCAGGTGTGTCCCTTACACAATTTCTGCCTTCAGAGTGTGAATGGTAAATTGACCCAATCTGCAGGGAGTTAGAAGAGGGAGACGGTGTTCTCTGAAATCCTGCCTGGAAGAAAATTGACCACCAACCAGGAACCCACAATGTGTGAGCTATTACACATTTTGGGGTCTACATGATAGTGAAGTCAGGCCTACACTAATGCAACCAATATATTATACTTAACAAAATTGAAACACTTGAATGTTAGAATCCTAAACCTTCCTTTTAGTAAATACTACTCACTAGCAGAAAGAGAAGGGAAGCAAAAAGGAATAATGATATGATTAAATGGAAATATTTACATATGCATAACCATGAAATGCATTATACATTCTATTTCATTTGAATTGCACATTATGGCTATGAGGCACATTATTATCCCCATCACTCAGATGAGAAAACTGAGGTAGAGATGCAGTATGCAAGAACTGGAGAAGCCATGGTTCAAATCTGTTGACTCCATTGTCTGCTGGTTGAGTACCCTCCACTGTGCTAGACACTTGACACAATTTTATCTTCACAACACCTCAGAAGTGAAGATTTATTATCACCATTTTAAAGACTTGTAAGGTGAGATCCAACAAAGTCAAATGATTTGTCCAAGGTTAAACCACTAGAAAGAACCAGGCTGAGGTTTGAGTGACTCTTAAGACTTCTTTTTTTTTAACCGCTGGTTTAAAGTACCAAGAGGACAAAGATCCGTGTGGACTGAGCGCCCCTTCCCTTGTGGTCCTAGTGGCCTGAGGTTGACCTTGGTGGCAATGTGACCGTGACAATCCAATACTTCTTGTCAGCTTCACAGACGCTGCAGTTTCTGACATATGCTATTCACCAAATATCTCAGCATGTCATTGAGGTGATTTTTTTCTTTTAGCAGTGATAACAAACTGACAAGGCCTGAAATCCAAGCTAATCACAGCTTCAGTACATGGAAAGTCCCATCAGTAAGGACTTCAAGTGGCAGAGAAGAGAATTCTTTCCATACATAAAGGATGTGTGTATAATGACAGTGGCAATAGAACCAGTGTCTAAATCTACCTTAGAAACTCTTTACCACATAAAGTCAAAGACCACAAAGGCTTCCCCGTCCTCTGAGGGAAAGTCCTGAGGGAATGTCTGGGCTGATCGGGATACGGGGAGTGGCTTGAACAAGTATGGCAAGAGGGCACCTCCAGAAGTCCTGAGTGACATGAAGAGAGAGCCATCCCTGTCTGCCCCTAGCTAGGCTTTTTCTCCTGGAACAGCTGCCCATCTAGTGACCATTTTGCCTGCCTGAAGAGCCACCATCGAAGCCCCACAATTCCTCTGTAATTGCAGCCCTGGCCCTGCTTTTCCTCATGGCTGGAAGGCTCAGGGAGGCAGTGTGTATTCAAACCCCACCAGTAAGCCTCCATGAAGGCCTTTAGATGGCCATAATAACAGATGCAAGTTTGACTGACTGAAGTGGTCTTTAAAAGGGTGTGGGGCCCTGCAGAGATATCTGCATGCTGAGGAACTGAGGCTCCCTAACAGCCAACACCAACTTGCCAACAACTATTTGAATAAACTATTTTGGAAATGGACCCTCCAGCTCCAGTCACACCCGATCACCACAACCTACACCAACATTCTGACTGCAACCTCATCAGAGAGACGAGCTAAATTACTCCCAAAGCTTCTAACACATAGAAACTATGCAAGATTAAGAAATACTTGCAGTGTTTTTAAGTTTAAAAAAAGGAATAGAACGGTATGGGAAATACATTAACAAATGATGATAAGAAATAAAATTTCACTGATTATATATTTTTAAATGCCTCATAGGAATACTCCCAACTCTGAGTTTTAGCTCTCTCTGATTTGTGGTAATAGCCTAACCAGAGATCAGTAAAATGAGTAAAAAGTCCTGAGCAAAATGCTTCTGCCCTGCTGCGGGTAAAATGCCAGACAATCCAACATGCCTAGGGAAGTTTCATGAGTCAGCAAGTGGCATCATGACACAGCCTTAAGTAGAAGAAAAGCTCTCTCACTTCTGATGGGACTGGGTATGTGGATATGGGATGTCAGTTTTGATTTCGGTCCATTCTCTGTGATGACAGGCACCATGACCTACTTTCACTCAGCATGGATGTGTGAACACAGCACAACCTAGAGGCACGAGAAAAGGCCTGCTTGGCCAGGAGGAGTAATTAAATGCAGCCTAAGGTTCTCCTGCGTGAATAAAAGGAAGCATTCCCAGATAAGAGAAGAGAAAACTGGCACCAGTTTAGAAGTGGAAGTAATGAATTAAACTCATGATGGAGACAAGACTAAAGGTCTTAGGTGTATTTCTTA
>PVHP010000844.1:83366-125325 GCA_004024765.1 Zapus hudsonius | reverse complement strand
CCTGCTTGTAATACTTTAAACATTACTTTCACAGAAGCAGGAAAAGCAGTCAATACAGTACCCGAATGGTTAAAAGGAAGGACATGGGGACTAAGATATTATGTTACAGGAAAAAAGGATTTTGGTTTATGGTTCACTATTAGATTAAGAATAGAAGAAATACCAAAAATGATAGGTCCCAACCTAGCGCTTAGACACACCCCCTCAAGCAACAGTTACTGCAAGATAAACAGGCTGTTCCCCCTCCTCTAACCACCATCCGCCCAAGAAAACCAGAGTCAGAAACTCATGAGGCTAAACCTGGAGAAGCTGTCATGAGAGTAAAACATCTGGTTACAGTATCAGAACCCTCCCTTATCAACCTTATCATGGGAGCATACTCGGCACTAAATGCTACTCAGAGTGACTTAACTAAGTCTTGTTGGCTCTGCCTCTCAGCGGCCCCCCTTTACTATGAGGGAATAGCCATAAATGGTTCATACAGGACAGTTTCTAACCACACCGCCTGTGAATGGGAAGTGAATCATAAACTCACTCTCCCTGAAGTAACTGGAAAAGGGATATGCTTAGGCACGCCCCCACCAGAAAGACAGACTTTGTGCCTTCAAATAAAAATAATAGATACATCTAGACCAGGGTCCTACCTTGTCCCCGAGCTCTCAGGGGTCTGGTGGGCTTGCAACATGGGGCTTACTCCCTGTGTTTCTACTCTGGTATTTGATAACGCTGCCCACTACTGTGTAATGGTACGACTGTTTCCCAGGGTTCTCTATCATGACACCCACATGTTTGAGGAGCAAATGGAAAAACGTATCACCAGGTATCCAAGAGAGCCACTCTACCTCACTCTAGCTCTACTGGTGGGAATAGGAGCAGCAGCAGGAGTAGGGACAGGTACAGCAGCTTTAATACATGGGTCTCAACAATTCACACAGCTACAGGCAGCAATGGATCAGGACTTACGAGCTTTAGAAACCTCCGTTACTGCCTTGCAGGAGTCCCTCACCTCTTTATCTGAAGTTGTGTTGCAGAATCGGAGGGGACTTGACTTACTTCTTATGCAGGAGGGCGGATTGTGCGCCGCGCTCAAAGAAGAATGTTGCTTTTATGCAGATCACACCGGGGTAGTAAAAGAATCAATGACTAAGCTTAGGAAGAGGCTAGAAGAATGACAGAAGGAACGTGACTGGCAGCAGGGATGGTTTGAGTCTTGGTTCTCACAATCTCCCTGGCTCACTACTTTACTCTCGGCCCTGATAGGACCACTCCTTATACTTTTACTTTTATTAACCATTGGGCCATATATTTTAAATAGGCTTATTTCCTTTATTAGAGAAAGAATTTCAGTAGTACAAACCTTTGTGCTCAACCAGGGCTATCAGCAACTCAGAACCTCAGAGCAAATAGGCCCATAAGCCAAGGGGGAATGAAGAATCCATTTTATAGATAAAACTCCATTTTGTAAAACTAGCTTCACTTTAGATTGGCCTCCCCCTCCCTAAAAGATGCCTGGTCATAAAGACCCAGGAGCAAAAAGACTCCATATAAGGGAACATATGGCTGTCCCAGAATGAGGGCTGGATCTGGGATGTGGCCCCAAAGTGGTAACCAATCAGGAGATATTTAGATACAGGGAGGAAACCAATAGAAATGCCACACACCCTGTAACCTGAGTTATATTATAATTAAACAATTTTTGTCTATAAGTAGCCTGCTCCTTTGTTCTTCGGGGCTCCATCTTGCCTGTACACACATCAGCCTGCTGGTGGAGCCCGACTGCGCAGCCGAAGAATAAAAAAAAAAAAAAAACGCCTCTTGCTTTTGCATCTGCTGGTGTGGTTATTGGAGTTTTGGGGTACGCTCTCCTGAGAGAGGCCTTGGGGGTCCTTCAACCCCAGCCTTCGATCCCCTATTAGACACCTTTGTGCAGGACATGCACACACAGCATCTGCGGCACTGCATGGAATGGGCTTGTTCTCCATTGGTGCTTGGGGCTGACATCCCTCTGCTCTTTTTGATGGGAGCCTGATTGGTACACACGCTTCTCCATAAAAGATGCCTCCCTCCCTCGTGATGGCAGCTGATAAAGATCACTCCTAATTGCCCCAGTCCCAAGCATGTACAGCTGTCTTCTAAGCCATCTGTTCCCTCCCTGGCTGCAAATGGACCATGCTTTTACCAATTCCTGGATCACCGTGCATGCCTACTTAAATAAGAGCTTCAGTGTACAGACATTGTTGACAAAGCTCCACAGTATGCAGCTGAGGTAGAGATCTACTGTTTTGAAGACATCCTGGCTTTGGGCTAACAGTGTTGGTGGGTGACAGGTCCATCACTGGTATTTATTTCAACAGGTGCCTTGCCCAGCTCCATGTCAGTCCCTCACAGCCTTCATCTCTGCTCCAGAACAGCTGTGGAAATTGCTGAATGGTGTGAGGTAGGAGAGAAGTGAGGGCAGAGCAGGGCACAACAAGGGGCAGCACTGGGGGACAGGTGCAGGACAGTGGGAGAGGGCAGCTTCCTGTCTATGCTGCTATATAGACCAGAATCTCCTCTTCCTGGTCTTTGAGCTCCACTTACAGGGAGGAAAGTGGTGCTCTTTCCTCAAAAAAAAAAATGCTACTCAGGAAGCCTTCAAACTCAACAAATCCCTTTGCCCTGGTCCTGTCCCTGCCATCACCCTCCAGCAGACCACCAGGGATTGCTTCTCAGCAGGGCTGCTTCATGGGGAGGCACTGCTGCCCCTTCCAGCTGTACCCTATGGATCAGGAGGACTGGGAACGGGGGAGAGGGTTTAAGAGCCATTTTGCCCTCCCCCCATCTTCTGACTCCCAAGGGCCCAGCTGGATCAGCTCCCGCCCTTTCTCAACTTGCCTTCTGGGTCCGAGCCCAGAACCTGTGGTTTTGTCCCCTTCCAACTCTGACCCCCAGTAAAGCAGACAAATGAGCAGTGACCTAATGTCATGGGGGGAGAGCAGCTGCACAGGAAGAGTGGTTTCTTAAACAAAATAAGCGTGAGTGGATCCAGGCTGAGGCTAAGGCTTCAGCATTTGCTGGCCTCTTGCTTGGGGAAATGCTGGCCAGGCTGCCTTACTCACAGATAGCTTCCCGATTACTCAAGACCCTGTCACCAGCCTCAGGACTCACCCTGTGACCCTGGTATAAACGTGAAATTCATCTAGCTCCTTTGCCTCCCATCTCTCCTGGGTAACCTCTGGGTGACCTCACAGCCTGTACCTGGCCCTAAAGGAGAAGGGTTGTGCAGTGGTATTTTTGATCTACCCAGACGATCAGTATTTCTTCTGGGGTCTCTGGCCTGAGGCAACTGAGGTCAGTGCTGGGAAGGAAGGGTCAGTCCATTGGACATGCCCAGGGGCCCAGGAGAAGTGGAATCAAGATAGCTTCACAGGAAAGTGCTCAAAGCATGACAAGGCTTGTGTAGCTGAAGCAAAGCGAGAAGGGCATTCCAGAGACAGGGCACAGGTGCAAAGACACAGGGACACGGGAGAGCTGGGCTTCCTGTAACAGGAGCGAGGCTGCATGTGGCATGTACAGAGGCCCGTGGGAGAAGGAGCAGCTCAAGTCCATGGTCAACTCCAACAGCAGCAAGAGGTGGGTCATAGTGGAAAGCATGATGGTACCACAGAAGGCCTTGGCTGCTGTGTCAAGAGGAGTAGCTGAGGGCCGGAAGAACTGGCTTGAAGCTGGTTGGGACAGCCTCCTCTAGATGGATTCTACTGTCTCCCATCTAGACACATCCTTTGGTCTTCCCCCTTCCTCCCATTCTCTCCTCCTCCCCTACTCCACCCTTCTCAGCCTTGTGTGAACTGCTTATAAGGATCTCCCAGGGATTCCCTCTTTGTCTGCTGCTGTTGGAGATGATTAAATATCAGTGGGATATTTGAAGATTAGTGAGGCACACTGAGGCCTGTGGAGAACTAGCAGGAAGCAATTCTAAACAAGGAAGTTAGAACCCAACTCAAAATAACCCAGCCCCAAGTTCAGGTGGCTAAGAGTCCATGTGGGGTAATTATCAGAGCACAAAAAGGGGCGGGGGCACAGTGGATTTTCACACCAGAACCTACTACCATGCAGTGATCAGAAAGACTGAATCTAGCACTAAGGAGAATGAGGCAGGAGAATCAAGAACTCCAGGTCAACCTGGGCTACACATCGAGATCCTGTCTCAAACAACAAGGCTGGAGTTTAGAGGCATAACCTTGGGTACAAATGCCAGCCATGCTGCTAGTAACATGTGACTTCAGGCACAGAGCACCCATCTCAGGAGTATGAGAGTTGACTGATGTTGAGAAAAAAACACTCACCTCAGCGCCCAGCACATAGCAGATACCTGATAAATGATAGTTATTACTCAGTGATTGAATTTGCAAGGCAATTTTTACTGTCATGAGGCTGGCCTCACAAAGGCCCCAATATGTACTCTTTCAAATTGTGCTGCAAAGGAACTCCAGAGGCATGCGCACTTTGTGCATCTGGCTTTATGTGGGTACTAGGTCTTTAGGCGTTACAGGCAAGCGCCTTAACCGCTGATCCATCTCTCCAGTCTCTATGCTGATATTTTAAGCAGATCACACGGTTTGCGATTTAATCCAATGAGTTTTTGAGATCCTGCTGTGTGTGGGATCTTGACCTAAACTTCACAGTTACTCATTTCTGTCACCTTACTACGAGGACATAGTTAACATCCTTAACAGGATTGTTCCTGCTTGCCAAGTGGAGGGGGGGCGGTGTGGAGTCTGAAGATTGTCAGACTGCCCGCTTCTTTCACTCCAACAGCTCAGAAGCAGGTCCTAAGCCTGGGCCTGAAGGGGTCTCTCCCAGCCAGAGCACTCTCCCCCGGGCACCCTGACTTTGGCAGGAGCGGCCACAATCATGAGCATTTCCTAGGGCCTCTAGGTGGCTTCTGGCTGCGGGTTGGCTCCCAGATATCGGAAACCTGTGGGCTACCCCTTCTCCAGGTTCTGGATGGCCCGCCCCTCCGTCCTCAGCCCCGCCCCTCCCCGAGCCCCTCCCCGCCCGCTCTAGGCCACGCCCCTCTTGGGCTGGATCGGGTAGTACTCCGTGCGCGCTGGCTCGGTCTTCGACCATCAGAGACCACCGTGGTTTTAATGGTCCGCGTGGAAGGGAATTAATCCCGGGATGGATAAATAATGCATGGGGTCTACGTAGTCCAAAGCTGGCAGGCGGGCCGGAGCCAGGAGAGGGGCCCGAGGGAGCCCCGAGGGTGATGCGGCTGCAGGGGCGAGACGAGGGAAGTGCATGGCAGCATGACCGGCCCGGGCCCGAGGCGGCTACGCGAGCATGCTGAGCCCAAAGATCAGACCCGCCAGGAGGGGTAAGTGCGACTCCCATGGACGTCTTGGTGACCGACGCCCTCCGCTCCAGCCAGCCGCTGGCCGTGTGGGGCGAGGACCTGAGATTGCACAGGGCGGTGGCTACTTTAGTGTCCGAGGGGTGAGCTGACAGCTCCGTCCCTCTATTGTTCCAGATAAGGTGGGGGGCAACTTTGGGAGAACTTTGCTTTTCGCCCACAGCAGCAAAAACTGAAATGGCCTACCAGGGGAGAGCAAAACCCCGGGCTGCTTCTGTGTCTGCTTCAAGTGAGAGTTCTCTTCCAGGGAGCCTGCTGGGATTCCTCAGGCAGCAGCCATAGAGCCAACCTTTCTGCTAAAACAACACCAAGGAAACCCTTGTGTATGGAGCTATGAGAGGTTGGGGGAGACAAGAGAGAGAGGCGGCTGAGGCATCCAGGACTGGGCTGGGTTAGCTAGCATGGATCCAAGCAGAGTGGCCTAGGGTCTTAGCCACTGGACAGAGCTAGACAGACAGCAACTTCATGGCCAGAGGTAATCTTTTCAAAACGAGCATCTACTGTTAAAGAGAACTCTTTACAAGTGGCCATGCCTGGGGAAGGCCTCCCTTGTAAGCAGAGAGGACAAAGATGGGTCTTTGGACACAAGTGGGGACATGAGGGAGTTCTGCTTGGAAGCAGCCATGAGTGTGGACCAGAACACTCCTTCTCTTGCGGACTCTAGACATGCCCAATCACACTGGCATACTGAAGGCATTTGGATGCCTTTCCTAGTTGGAATTTGCCTTCCCGTGTGTTCAGGACCCTTCTGT
The DNA here is from genome assembly GCA_004024765.1 of Zapus hudsonius. NCBI lineage: Eukaryota > Metazoa > Chordata > Mammalia > Rodentia > Dipodidae > Zapus > Zapus hudsonius. Next base: position 119,181 of record PVHP010000844.1, on the reverse strand, counting down.
GGGTTGTATTGGGATGGGCTGTAAACAGGAAGCTGAGAGCAAAGGGCAGATTTGCATGACTGAGGAGGGATGAACAAGTCCATTTCCTATCCTCCACTTTTGTCTCAAGAGGCAGCCAACAGTCACAGGAGTTCCTGACACATAGCTCGTCCAACATGAGAAAAGTGCACATCAGGTTTTGAGGATTTCATTAATATCTCATTGGTAGTTATTTTAACTTGATTACATGCTGAAATGACAATACTGTGGATAAAGTGGGTTAAATAAGCATATTATTAAAGTTAATCCTATTAGTTTTATTTTCTTTGTTACTGGCTTTTAATGCAGCTTTGGGAACATTTGAAGTTAAATATGTGGCTCATGTTATATCTTTCACTTTTCTATTGGATCTTGCTGGCCTAGAAAGAGACCTCAGTGCTTTAGTAAACAGGCCTGCCTATGAAATTTCTTTTTATTTATTCAATTAATTTATATGTATGTATATTTGTGTGCGTACTAGGGTCTCTTGCCCCTGCAAACAAATGCCAGACATATATGACACTTTGTATCTGGCTTTATATGGGCTCTGGAAATTGAACCCAGGCCAGCAAGCTTTGCAAGCAAGTGTCTTTAACCACTCAGCCGTCTCCAGAAACAGTTTTTTAAAAAAACATTTAAATTAGTGTTTTGCCCAGGACCAGTTCTCCCTTCCTCTAGGAACATTTGACATGTCTAAAAAGACTTTCCAACCAAGGAGTACTATGGCTTCCTGTAGGGAGAGGCCAAGCATGCTGCCATACCTTCATCAATGCACGGTAAATAGGACAACCCTCACCATATAGAATTATCTGGCACCAAATGGCAGCAGTGCCAAAGCTGAGGAGCCCTCTCTGCTGGGTGATATTATCTGCTCACACATGTGACAAGGTTGAATTTCTAGAGCTATTTTTTTCAGACATTAATACGAGAATCACTTGTCCACAAAAATGTCTGACCAGAGACCATGCCAGGGGCATTCTGAAAGCATGGACTGTAATTGAAGCTGCTGGACACAGGACATCAGGAGGGGTTCAGAGAGAACCGTGGTTCTTGAGCTGGGGGCTGAGGAATGATGGAGCTCCAGGAGCTGACCACATTGCTACTGTGGTGGAGCCACTGTGTGTTCATGTGTCAGGATGGGGTGCACACTCATGGGAACAGTGAAGCTGGAGGCTGAAAGAGGCAGCATGCACACACTGAGACTGAGGTTAGACTGTGGCTTCTTAAGAAATAATTCTCTGCCGTGTGAAAGTTTTTTCCCCCCGTGAAGACATGAACACATATCTATTCACCCCAGATAGGGGACAGATGACAGACAGAAACCCAATTACAACAAACCAATTTTGGTAGCCAATGAGTTTATCAGGGGAGGGGTTGCTTATGGAGCATGGTGACTCAGAGGCATTCGCATCACCAAAAATCCCAGCCTAGCATTAGTGATGGCTCAGGAAAGCTGCATTTCTGGAGCCCAGTGCAGGGCAGGTGGGAGAGCCTCTTCCCAGGAAGTTGTTTATTTGTTTGTCCTTAGGGAGAGCCTTAAGACATTTTCCCCAAACTTGTTGGCCTCCAGACTCCCTCCTCCCTTCAGGAGGGAATGTTTCAGTCCAGAGAAAACTGCTCCACAACATTGGTTAGAGTCAGCCCCTCAACAGTTGTTTACTACTCCTATGACCTCGGGGAGTGGTCTTGTGGGCTCCCCAGACTTGCTGACTTCTTGACTCCTCAATTCAGGAGGAAATTTTTTTTTTTAAAGGAGGAAATATTTTAATTGACAAGAATTTGCTATATAACACTTTGCTTGGGCACATTTCTACAGAAATGTCCAAAAATCATTTATGCGCCTCAGAGAAATCAGGCCATAGCAAACAGAAGAATTTCATCAAAATTCTCCTCTGACTGGAGCAGAAGAGGGAGCGTGAAGATTGTAAGGGGGGTAGAAATATCCCTAGGCACAGCCCTCCCCTGAAAGATTGACAAGAGGCCCTAATTACCCCAGAGTGAATACTAAGGACCCTACTCAGGAAGGCCCTCAGGGAAATGGGGACCAGGGGTGAAGGGATACAAGACTAGAACCTATGTATAATATAACTAACTGTCTGTCTGTTTGTCTATTTATCCAAACACACATACACACACACACACACACACACACACACACACACACACACGTATGTAAATTTGACCCTGAAAAACCTTTCAGGGATGGGACAGGTTCTGATTCCAGCGAGTCATCATGTGTGAACTTCAGCCGTGGTGCCAAGTCGCCAAGTGTCACACACCACTGGGATGAATCTCCAAACCAGGTGTTGAAAAAATAAAAGGCAGAAGATAGAACAGATTGAGTTTAGATAAGGTTACCTTTATTTTTCCAAGGAACAGAGAGTGGAGAGTGGACAGCCATATCTGAAGTCAAGTGTGTCCGTGGTAGCTTCTATGAGCCTATTTAAGGAACCTTAGGGTGATATGGGCTTCACAGTTAAAGTTCCTCCAAGATAAGAGATTCTCTAAGTGACAGCCTATGGGAGGCATATAAATGTGGATTGGGCAGTGGTATTAAGCTCTTTTCAAAGGGAGCTTAACAGAGGTAGGTTCCTTCAGATGTGTAAAAACATTCTCCCAGGTGCTCAGGTGCTGGGTAAATTCCTGTGTGAAAATATTTTTTCCAGGCTCTGAGAGTTGCATCTTCCCTTCACCAGGCATAGTTATGGGAGGAAAGGATTTATTGAAGCTACAGATCCAGGGGAAATTCCATAATGGTGAAAGAGGCTGTCCCCTTTTCACAGGTCCAAGCTGAGAGAGAAACCCATCACCAGTACCATGCATACCAGCAACAAAACCGGCAGAGGGGGAGAAGAATTTCCTCCCCCTTTATGTAGCCTTAGGGCAGGGTCTTGCAACCCTAACCCTGACTTGTTGACTTACTATCTCTGGATTCCCCTCCTACACTGCCCTCACACGAAGGAAAGTTTGTTTCTAGTTTTCCTGAGCCTTACATCCTTCTCCCTGCCTTCCTGTGATAAACATCAAAGACCCACCAAAGATAATTAAAAAGATCCAGTTGACAACCAAACCCTAAGCATCTCACAGGGATAGGACAGGTTCTGTGTCCAGCTAGTCATCATGTGTGAATCTCAGCCATGGTGCCCAGTCACCAAGTGTAGACTCTTATGGACACACCTCCAGACCTTAGCATGACACAGGCACATTGGGTGACCTGGAAATGAAAGGATTCCTCTCTAGAATAATTAATAAAACCAGACCTAGACAGTGGGTTCAGAGGGCCTCAGATTCTGGCTGAAAGGCTGCTCTGACAGGCAACTGGATCCAGGGCTTCCCAGGGACTCTTCTTTGGAGGCTGCCTTAGTGGTCAACATCCTAGAAGGTTTCAATCAGGCTAGCCCTGAATGAGTGAGTAAAGGCAGTTGTCACCCTAAAAGGTATCCTTATCTCCCTCTACAGGAGAGGGCAATGCCAATGTTGAGAATGTCACAGAAAATCCTTCCTGTCAGTTACCCGAGCTTAGTGTGTTGCTGTAACAGAACACCTGAAGCTGTGTAATTTGTAAAGAGGTGGAATGTACAGGAGAGATGACTCAGCAGTGAAAGGAACTTTCTTGCCAGGTCTGTCAGCCCAGATTCTATTCCTTAATACCCACATAAAGCCAGATGTACAAAGTGGTGGATGTGTCTGGAGTTCATTTGCAGCAACAGGGGTGCTAGCTTATTTATACTCTCTCAACTAAATAAATTTAAAAAATATTTGTTAAAAAAAGAAGTTATTTGGTTCATAGTTCTAGAAATCCAAGAATGTAGTGCCAGCATATGCTAGGTTTCCAGTGAGGGCCTCATGGCAGACAGCAGTGGACATGTGTGGAAGGAGCAGGTATGCAAGAAAGACCAAGACTCATTACATAGCCCACTCTTGCCATAACCATCCATTTGGGAGTTACATTGATGCAGCCTCCATGGCTAACTGCCTTTTCACGGCAATTGACTACCATCATCTCTCTACACTGTCAAATTGAGGAATTGGGTCTCACGAGTTTTGATCAGTTGTTCTGCCTTGGCTGAGTTCAACTTCCAAACACTTAGAGGCAAAGTGGGCATGTATCAACACACACAAAGAGTAATAATTTAAAAAAATACACAATACCTAAGCCAGCTTAGAATGACTCAAAATGGGTCAGTAATTCCAGCAGTGTTTTGTTCTATGTACCTCATGTGCTTCCAGCTGATTTCAGGGATGTGATCCAGACTGGTTTTACATCAGTATTCATTAGTTTTTACCAGATGAGGATCTAGAGAACACATAGCTAAAGCTATGGAATGGCTTGAATGTAGAATGCCTGATGAGGTTAGAGAGAAGATGAGGGGTTAAAGACACTTTCTTGAATGTAACATGTCCCCATAGTCTTAAGTGTTTGGATTCAGCCCCTCTATTTAGTCCCTAGCTAGTGGAGCTTTTGTAGGGTGGAGCCTTGTTGGAAGAGGCAAGTTGCTGGATGCAACTAGACTAGTATGTTGATTATTCTAGCCCGCTTGTTGTTCAGAGCCAGCTTGCTCTTGCAAGCTCTCTCTCTCTCTTTCTTTCTCTCTTTCGTGTAGAGATGTGACATGCCAGCTGCCTGCTTTGTCATGCTTTACTTGTCATGATGAAACTTTCACTCAAAACTGTAAGCATGAAATAATTTCTTTCCTCCCACAAACTGCTCTGGTTGGGTGTTTTGTTCCAGTAATGAGAAAGCAACTGCTGCAGAAAATTGGTTTCAGATTCCAAATCATTGCTAGGATGAACACAGTCATGTTTGGAACTGGTTGTAGGAGGTATGGAAAGGTTTGGAACCTTGGACTAGAGACGTCTTGCAGTGCTCTAACAGCTTGATGGACTATTCTAGTGAGAGTTTGAATGTAGAGAGAAGTATGAACTATGAAGGCTTGGCTTAGGAGGCTTTAGGTGGAGCGAAAAGACCTCGTCAGGATTGGGCTAGATGCTGGCTGCATTCGATCCATGTCCTGAGAATTTGAGCAAATTTGAATTTAAAATAATGGACTGGTGTTCTTGTGGAAGAAAGTGCAAAACAAAAAAATATGAAAAATATGTAATTGATATAGAAAGAAAAGTAAGCAAGCTTAAAGTTGCTGTTGTAGTTACTGGGACAAAGTACCAACCAAAAGCAACTTATGGGAGAAAAAAGGTTCATTTCAGGCTTAGAGTTTCAAGGGGAAGCTTCAACGTGGCAGAGGAAGCTGACTGACTTCAACATACATCCATAGCAGAGAGAGAACAGCAATGCCAGCTCTGAACACACAGTGCTCCACTTTCCAAAAATTCTACCAGGTGGGGACTAGACAGAAAGTTCAAACACAAACTCTTGAGGCTACGAGGACATTTACATTTAAAGCACCACATTCTGCCACTGACCCCATAGACTCCTGACCATCTCACCATGCAAAATGCTCTCAGTCCACTTCAAAACTCCCCATAGTTTTTACCAATTTTAACACAGTTCAAAAGTCCCAAGTTTCAGCTGGGCATGGTGGCGCACACCTTTAATCCCAGCACTGAGGAGGCATAGGTAGGAGGATTGCTGTGAGTTTAAGGCCACCCTGAGACTACATAGTGAATTGAGTTCCAGGTCAGTCTTGGCTAGAGCAAGGTGACTGTACCTTGAAAAACCAATAAATAAATAAATATAAAAGTCCCAAGTTTCATCTGAGCTTCAAGACCCACTCCTGGTACCAGTTTTTCTATTGTACTTACCTTCTTGTTGCTAAGACAAAACACCTGACCACAAGCAGCTTATGGGAAGAAAGGGCTTATTTCAGGCTGAAGGTTTCAAGGGAAAACTTCATTATGGGAGCGGAAGCTGGCTCACTTCATTATACATTCACAGCAGAGAGCAAACAGTCATAGCTCAAGCTGGCTCTGAACACTCTTAGGGCTGGTCTCTGTATCCCTAAGGTCCTTTCTCAGAGATACACCTCTAGCAAGGCTCCACCTCTCAAACACTCCACTAGCTGGGTGACAAGTAGAAAGCTTAACCAAAAACACCTGAGGCTATGGGGGGCATTTGCATTCAAACTGCCATAGTCTGGGACACAGAAACTGTTTTTAGACCACTTAAGCTGCAATTGTTGAAAAGATTACCACCATTAAAGATGGGCCTGCTGTTCTACTATGGGACAGTGGGAAAGATGTCCTGACCCATCAAGGGTCAACCTAGTAAGAAAACAAATTCTTTTGAAAGAAAGGGCCCTGAAGAAAGAGTGTTGAAGTTTTCTTACTCCTCAAGGCCAAGCTTTATCTCTCCTAGATTTACAAAGTTGGCCATGTCACCTACCTGGTACTGGTTTTAGAAGCATGAGAAATGCAGGAATCAGAATTATGAAGTACAACCATGGTTCCAGGAACCACTGAGATATGGCAATATCAAGCAGGATGATAGTCCCTATGTGGAGGTCCTGTAAGGCCTTGGCATGCAGCTGTGAAGATGAACCCCAGAATTTTAGAGATGTCAGGGCTGTAGGATGGCTGCCTAGGAAAGCTGCTCACTGTAGCTTTAATAGATCTACTGAGAAAGCAAGCAGCACAGGGGGGCAGAGTTGGGCCTTTTAGCCTTCAAAGGACTTCATCACAGTCTCAGATGTTGTTCATGGAGCTGTAGGATTTGATGTTTGCATTGCTGGTTTTCTACCTTACATTGATCCAGTCTTTCCTTGGTATGCCTTCTTTTACAGTAGTAATGTTTACCATGTGCTGTTAGATGTTAGAAGTATCTAACTTGTGTTTCAGTTTTACAGGACTCATTGTCTGAAATCTCAGATAAGAGTTTAGGCTTTTACACAGTGTTGGAAATGGTAAAGACTATGGGGTCTTTCAAGGTTGGAATGAGTGCATTTGTATCACTAGATGATCATGAATATGTGAGGGACAGGGGCGGGATGTGAAGGTTTGAATTATGAGGCTCCCATAACCTCAAGTGTTTGTGATTAAGCCTCCCACTCAGTCCCAGGAGCCTTTGGGACATAGATCCTTACTGGAGGAGGTGTGTTACTGGGATCCAACTTTGAGGTTGATTACTACAGCCCAATGGTTGCAAAGAGCTAGCTCACTCTTGCCCCGCCCCCCTGCTTCTGATATATGGAGATGTGACACTCCAGCTGCCTGCTCTACCATGCTTTTCTCTGACATGATGAAACTTCCCCTAGAAATCCCATAAGCTGCTTCTGGTTGGGGATTTTGTTCCAACAAGGTTAATTGCTACAAGCTTCATATTGCCTGACATCTAGCTGGATGTAGCCACATGGAGCCTGTCCAGTGGAACCAGATGGGGCTGGCCTTTGCCTGCTCAGCTCCCACCTGGGAAACCTCTTCTGGTGCCCTGATCCCAGCAAGTTCATTTTCCATATCCGTGCCATGTTTCCAAGGTGAAAACAGAAGTGATGGCTTACCTTGTCCCTGCCAATTTTCCAAGAAAAAAAAAATAAAGGTATGTGACACAACAAGGCAGAAGCCTGTATGCTCTGTGACAGATAGAACAACTATTACTTTATCAGCTTAGAAAATAAAACAGAAGTTTGAGCCTTCTCTCCTGGGAGTGATGGGGGTAGCTTGTTCAAGAAGGACCTCGGAGCCTAGACTGCACCCTCATGCCCACCACCATGTTCTTCACCCTAGACTGAACGCCCACCACCATGTTCTTCTTCCTAGACTGTGCCCTTATGCCCACCACCATGTTTTTCACCCTAGACTGTACCCTCATGACCACCACCATGTTCTTCACCCTAGACTGCACCCTCATGCCCAACACCACATTCTTCACCACCTCCTTTGCCACACTCCCTTCTTTGCTTGCGGCATAGCAAGCACCACAGCACTCAGACTAAGCCTTTCCTTAGAAAGGCAAGAACTGGGTCTGGTTCATTCCCGTATTTCCAATCCCTGATTCCAACCTAGCCCACTGGGATTTCTGCCCCTCCAAAATCCCACTGTCACAGAGTTTACTTCCTATAGATTTGATGCTTTGATCTCGACTGGGCCTTTCTTGGCACCTGTGAACACCTCTTAGTATCAGTGGTTAATGCTATGCCAACCCCCCCCCCACAGGTATGAGGAATGCCCCCCAAAGAGCTCTCCTCTCAGCCTATTCCTTTCATCTCAGGATATGTCCTTCCAGTCATCATCACCTCTAACCTGGGCAAAACAATAACACTCTGCATGCCTCTCCATGGGTACAATCCACTCCAAACCCAAAGCCATTTTTCCAAATGTAAATCATGTCATGCACCCTTCTTCACTTTCCTCCCCTACCCTCTAACTTGGAATCCTTCAGCACAGTTGCCATTGTGTCTAGATTAAAATGCTGTAACCTACAAAACCTTCCAGTCCAGCTCCTACTTCACCTCCAGCCTCTTCTCACTCTTTCTGAGCCGCAGACACACTGGCCTTCTGCCTGCTTTTCTCTGTGAGCGCCTTGCCTCAGGGCCTGCTGTCCTCTGGACATTCGCTCACACTCACATTCCTTAACTCCTACTCAGCTCCCACCAACCTGTCCAGGCAATCTTTCCCCCACCCTCCTTTAAGCTGGGTCACATTTCCTCAGTAGTGTTTCCCCTGTGAGCTCTACAAGGGCTGGCACAATTCCTGGTTTTAAACAACATTATGCCCTCAATGCCTGGTGAGCACTCAACACGTACTTCTGTATGAATGAATGAGTGAATGAATGAATGAATTTTAGAGAAGCATTATCTTGGGAAGCTTCAGGCCTATCTCTGATTTAACTCATTGAGGTCTTTAGGAATACTGGGGTGCAGATATGGGTTAGCAGTTGAAGGTGAGTGCTTGAAAAGCCTGCTGGCCAAATTTCAAAGTTCATTTTGTGCATCTGGAGATGCACAAAACGGCCCACACATCTGGAGGCCCTGGCATACCCATTCTATCTGTCTCTCTTCTCTCTATCTTTCTCTGCTTGCAGATAAATAAACAAACAAAATAATTTTTTAAAAGGAATATCTAGCCTTACCCTTGACGGACCATTATGCTGTAAACATTTACCTAATCTGTACTTGCTCCTCAGCTGTGTGTGAAGGTTTTTCCTTTAACTTTTTATTGACAGCTTCTATAATTATAGATAATAAACCATAAAAATTCCCTCCCACCCTCATTTTCACCCTCTCAAATTCACTCTCCATCATATCCCCTCTCCCTCTCAGTCTCTATTTTGTTTTGATGTAATCATCTTTTCCTCCTATTATGTAGGTCGTGTGTAGGTAGTATCAGGCACTATGAAGTCATGAATATTAAGGCCATTTTGTGTCTGGAAGATTGCATTGTAGGCAATCCTAAAAGCCTTCCTTTGGCTCTTACAATCTTTCTGCCACCTCTTCTGCAATGGACCCTGAGCCTTGGAAGATGTGATAGAGACGACCCAGTGCTGAACACCCCACTGTCATTTCTTCTCAGCACTATGGTATCTTTTGAGTTATCCCAGTGGTCACCACCATCTGAAAAGAGAAGATTCTCTAGACAAGAGTGAGAATAGCATTATTATATGGGTATGGACATTTTCAAAAAGTGCTTATAAGGCAGTTTTGGTGTATGCATTTAGCCAGACAACAGCAGGTGTCACTCCCCTAGGGTTCATGACCTCCCCCACCATAGGCTTTTTATCTTCAGTACCAGGCATGTATTCCTTCCCATGGAGTGGTTCTCCAGTCCAGTTAGAGAGTGGTTGGTTTCTCCCATAACAGATGTGCCTCTATTGCACGAGTTGGCACATTTGGCCTGGCTGGCTAGTCTTAAGGCTTGCAATGTGTTTTCTTGATCTTCATTTATTTAACAGCTGTTCAATTTTGATTATTTCCCCCCTCCTGTTACCTTTTAAGACTTCCAAAGTCCACTGTTCACCACCACTGATGACTTCTCTCTCCCACAGGGCTGCATGCGACCATAGTTTTTTTCCAGCTTTCTGTCTTTTTTTCCAGCTTTCTGTCAGCTGGTTAACATGGAGGCAGTTTCCAGCTCAGCTCCAGCTTGATTTCTCAGGGACCTGAAGCCCAAGCATGTGTGGTATTCAGTAATAGGATCTTACCATCTCGTTCTAGTGAGCAACTAAGAGCCTTGGCAATAGCCTGTAATGTCTTGGGGCCTCAGGAACCTCCCTGGTCAACAACTTGCTGGAAGGTACCACCCTGTCACTGAAGTTTTTCTAGTAACAGTCTATGGTTTCTGGGTGTGCCATTATCCAAAGAAGTAGGCTCCCATATGGCATATTCTTACCTCTTAAATTTTGGTTAACCCCTCTCTCTCCCTTCCTCTACTCAATCAGTACCTCTGACCCCACTTAGACCATTGGACCCCTAGTAATCGGTTCATCTACATACATATATACAGTGCCCTCCCCTTAAGTCTTTCCTTCCTCCCTTATGGTCCATTCTAGCTCACTGGCCTCTACTATTGACTTTTACTCCAACTCAAATACAAATCTAAGCATTTGTAGCTGGGTTAGTGAGGGAGATTTTTAAGCTCCAGATGTCCTATAAGTTTTTGGTTGTTCTTTTACCATCCTATCACTATTTTCCTCTAGAGTTTCAGAAACTTTCTGTCTGACATGTTTCAGGATAAGCTTGCTGTGGCTGCTGAGGAGGCTCCTTTCTTTAGGCGCAGACCTAGCCAGATAAGCAGAGCTGCAGCTTCCTTCCACAGTAGGAGCATCAGTGTCTTTGAGCGAGGCTGCTCAGTGCTGCAATGTGAGGAGAGAAAGTGCATGAGTGAGATGAGATTTTCCTCTGGCCTTGTTCTTTGAATTTTTCCCACAGAAAGTAAGCCTACATTGTGGTAAGCCCTCAGTGCTGCAGGCCTCTTTGCTCTACTTATTTCATCGTCGTGAGTACATGAAGACGGACTGCCATTGCTGCCATTGCAGTGGGCATGGAGGGAGAAGCCTGGGGGCTGGGATTCATACTCATATCTGCCCGTCCCAATCCAACACTCCCTGCAGACCGCTGAACTCTTAGGGAGATAAAAATGAAGTTGTTTAAGCTTCTGAGCATATAGGGACTTGATGTTGAAGGTCGAATAATCAATACCTGCCTAGTAGAGATAGAAGCAAATATAAAAGCAAGACAAGGCCCAGCAAACAAAGAGTGATGTGTAAAGGAGGGCTGTGGTGGCATATCTCATAGCTCAAATGAGACCAGCAGTTACACAGTGCTAGTGATGGAAATTCTATATATTAATCTAACCCATTTACAGTATAAACCTTATGGGGATGATGGAGGATACTTCTGTGTGATTTGAGTAGGGAGAGGAAAGAAAAAAATATCCTCTCCTATTATAAAAAGCCAATAAATAACACTTAAAAGGGGAAACACAAATGGTAATAAATGAATGCTCTTTAGAAATGCAACAGTAATTACAGTATAAAACTATTGTCCTGTTTCACCTATGACAGGGAAACGGTTTAAAGTCATTAGGTGTATTGTTAGGGGTTTCATTATTCTTCCATCACCACTTCCTTCCACAAACCTAGATGTACAGCTTAGCTCACATCTAAACCATAGGAAAGGCTTGTTGCTCCTGAGTTCCCAGTTGATGCAGCCTTTACTTGGTGCTGCAGAGGACTGGAGTATAGTATCTGTGTGTCTAAATATAGGGATGTCACAATTATGATATGAAAAGCAAACACGTATATCTTTACAGGGCACTACCATGAATGGAGTTTGCGAGGGTGGACATTGTTCTGGATAAGCTAGTGAGTGAGCAGGGAGTGAACTTGGAGGCCCAGAATATCACTGTGCCCTGCTGGATACTAGATTTATAAAATAATAATAACTACAATTTTTAAAAGTTTATTTCTTTAATGATGAATCAACTTTAGCTTACCATAACCTTTTTACATTATAAATTTTTAATTTTTGACTTTTATAACTTTAAACAAATACATTTTAGAATTGTGCCAAAATGTTTTTTATATCTGTATGCTATAAGCTTTTTGAATTTTTAATTTTTTCACTGTAAACTTTTTACTAACAAATAGCACACAAGGCTGGGGAAGTGGATCAGCAAGTACTTGCTCTGGAATCTTTCCACCCTGAGTTCAATTCCCCAGCACCTCCAACATGCCTATAGCAGTAGAAGGCAGAGCAGGAGAATCTGGAAGCTCAGGGGTAAGCTAGACTGCCTTTCCAGAAGCAGAAAGAACCAGAGAGACCCTGTCTCAAAGTAGGTGCAAGAAGATGATTGAAACCCTGAGATTGTCTTCTGACCTTCACTCATGTGCTTGCTGAGACATACACACACACACACACACACACACACATACACACACACACACAAATAAATAAATAAATAAATAAATAATAAAAGCCTAAAATTTTTAAAATTAAAAAGTCCACACAGAAACACATACATTAGAGCCTGGGTCAACAAAGGAAAAGATCATTAATAATAATTGACTTTTATCATTTTGCAGTTAACTTTTTTACTATTATTTGTTTGCAAGCGGAGAGGGAGAATGGGTGAGCACTGTAAACAAACTCCAGATGCATGCACCACTTTGTTCATCTGACTTTACATGGGTACTAGGGAATCAAACCCACGCCATCAGGCTTTGTAAGCAAGTGTCTAACTGCTGACCATCTCTCTACCTGCCCCTCAACAGTGTGGTGGTGCACGCCTTTAATCCCAGCACTCAGGAGGCAGAGGTAGGAGAATTGCCACCCTGAGACTACATAGTGAATTCCAGGTCAGCTTGGACTAGAGCGAGACCCTACCTTGAAAACGAAAAAATGAAAGAAAAAATGTTTTATTAGCAGGGACCCTATCTCAAAAAATTAAATTAAATTAAATTAAAATTTAAAAGGTTTTATTTATTTATTTGCAAACAAAGAGAAAGAGAGAGAAAGAGGGAATGAACACTCCGGGGACTCTATCCACTGTAAGGAACTCCAGACCCATGTGCTCCTTTGCATATCTGGCCTTATATGGGTATTAGGGAATAGAACCTGCGCCATCAGGCTTTGCAAAGAAGTACCTTTAACCACTGAGCCATTTCTTTAGCCTCGCCCCAGCTTTTTTAAAAAAATATTTTATTTATTCATTTTTCAAGAAGAGAGAGAGAGAGAGAGAGAGAGAGAGAGAGAGAGAGAGAGAGAGAGAAAGCACCAGTGCCACCACCTGTGGGTCTGGCTTATGTGGGTCCTGGGGATTTGAACCAGGGGCCTTAGGCACTAGAGGCAAGTGCCTTAACCGCTGAGCCATCTCTCCAGCCCCTCAGCTTTTTTCTTAATAAGTAGAAGTGCATTCTAAAATAATGATTAAAATATAACATATTAAATACCCATGCCAGCACCAATGATTCCTTATCATAATTAGTATTATATACTATATATAGCTGTATGTCCTCTGCTTTAAGCATATAGACTTGTTGACACCAGCATCGCCACACACACATGAACAGTGTGCTGTGACAGGCTATCCCACATGTGAGCATTTTTCATATCATGAGACCACACCATCTACATGTGACCCTCATGAAGCAGGCCGTTGCTATGTGGCACATGACTGTGCAAAGGTCAAATGAGGCTGCCTCTGGAGATAGGGAGAGAAGAAAAGGGCCAGCGGCTCTGTTGGGGCCCAAGACTTGTGAGAGGACTTGAAATGTGACTGGGAAGTGATAACCTAGAAGCCAACTGACTCACACCAGTTGCCTGGGGAATAGCTCCTTAAGGGTAGCCTTGAGATCCACAGCCTCACTGGCTGCTTTGTTCTGAGTGGTGACCCCATGCTGAGTCTGCCCAAGCAGGTCAGACAGGTATACTGGGGGATCCCCCAGGAGCAAGCACACTCATGGCCCTGAGAAGCTGATGGTACAGCATCCGGCTTCCCCCAGGCTCACTCAGAGAGGGGCCTGAAGCCATGCCAAGGATGAGGGTGAGCCAGGGTGTGATGTGGAGAAGGCTTCGTGTCAACTCTGAGCACTCCTGGATAATGAGATTTTCTAGGCTCACTTTACTTTGCAATAATGAAGAGCTGGCTACTGTTTTCATGCTCCTGCCCCCAAACCTCAGAACTGTGTAACTGCCTTGGGTCTACTTTTTTGAAAGCGTGCTTTTGATCTGCCCCTACCTCAGAATGTCACATTGCATATTTGTTACTCTTTGCTGGAGCTTCTATCCTGAAATCCTGCTACACTTTCCAGGTGTAGATATTTACAATATCCCCTTTCATCCTCTGGCTCCTTTTGAGAAAGAGATCACTGTGACCCCATTTTTCAGATAAAGAAATTAAGTCTCAGAGAACTTGCTAGGTAGAAGGGTACCTAGTTAGGATATAAGCTTTCTGGGACTCAAGCCTCCAGAGCGCTTGAATCCCATGTGCACTTGACATATTTATATTCTTAACCTGGATCCAGGCAGCAAGAGCAGAGAGTCATCCCAGGTAGGGAAAGCCAAGTTTCAGAGGCGTGAGCAGAGATAAGTGGTGGGCCCCTGGGACAGTTGCCCTTCAGGAAGGAGAGAGAAGACAATGTTGTGGCAGAACAAACCTGTCCCCTATCCAGGATTTGAAGTCCAGGAGGTGGCTAGCCAGGGTGTTCAAGACGATGCAGGCTGCAGCATGGACATGGCTGTAGGAAGGGGCCCTGAAAGCAGACAGAAAATGCTTAGAGAAGCAATAGTATGAAGCCCATGTGCCAGCATCTACAGAGTGTGGCAGAGACAAGTGGCCACTGTCAGAGCAGATCAGCCTCAGCTCAGCCAGCCAGGGTCCTCTGCATCTGGACAGTATCTTGAATGCCAGCTGCCAGGTGAGTCAGCTGGCCCACTCCCCGTCACCCCTGGTCTGTAAGGACCAGTGTATTTAAGAACATAAACTGAAAACATGTACCTTTCCCCTACCTTTGGTCCCAACCCATAGAATGTTGCTGCCTAAGGCCTGTGTGCCAGAAAATAAATTTGTCATGTCCAGGAGAGTCACTGGGAATTATGCCCTTCCTTCCTGCTTTTCTTCTTCCCAGATACCTCAGATCAACTGATGGGCAAATAATTTCTTTCTTCATGGAAGATGTCAAATATCTATAATGTCATTAGACACTCAGGACATAGGTACTGCCAGATGATGGGCCAGAGAAGTGCCTTGTGGCTCTTGACTGGAACATTGGCCATGACCCTGTTACAAGATAACAGTAAATGATTGTTTTGCAGGACAGGCCTGAACTGGGTGAGGCCTGGCCCAGGAGGCTGCCTTGACTCTCTGACCCAGGCAGCCTGGGACCCTCCTCTGTGTCTGCTGAAATCATCAACAGCCTTGATGATTGCTTAACCAAGGGTGGAGACCATATTGATCTAAGCTAATGGCTTGTAGGCAGGCAGAAATGAAATTTATAATTGATATTGAATCACATTGACTCACTGAGGGCTTTTGGAAAATGGGTTGCTGGTCTGAATGGAAATGGAAGCAGTGAGCACTGAGGGATTGGGCCAACAGCTCCCAGACAGATCCAGAGACCAGAGGAAGGCTTTAAGGGCCTTGGCTTGAGGGCTAAGAAGTAGGGCTAAGCATCATTCCCCAGCACACCTCCCCTTCCCATGTGCATTGCTCATGCCTCACCACAGTCTGGAAAGTAAGCAGAGTTGGTATTTTGCCTCCTTTTATAGGTGGAAGTCTGGGGCTCCAGGAGGCTGGTAGGCCTTGGGACTGTAGCTCCCAGTTTCCTTCCTGGACCTGCTAAGCTAGGAAATGATAGAACATTGCAGTTCTGTGTTTCCAGGTTCTTGATAACTACTTCTCTGATTATAGGCACAGAATCAATGATCTCATGCCCTTGACTTTTGCATGGTGTTTTTATATAGGCCAGTGGGTGGGAGAAATCCCACTGGGAATCATGGTGGGAGTTCAGGGAATGGTTTCTTCAACCTCAGGATTGAGACACTGGGAGTCAGTCAGGTGTCCTGAGTTCTGGATGGCCCCTCTTCCCCCTCCATGTCTTCCTGTCCTCCTGGGCTCATCCGTTCACCTCTAGCCCTCCTTGGGCACTGCTTACCAGTTTATCCATTTCACCTCAGCCTCAGTTCCGGCCTCTCTGCCTCTTCTAGATGCCTTAACCTCTTCTTGGTCTGACCTCCACTCACCTTCGCATCCTCTCTTCCTTTCTCATGCTGGAAGACAGCTGTTCAGGCGTTTGTGAGCTCTGCTGGGGCTGGCATCTTCTCTGAGGCTTCCACAGGAGGCCCCTTGAATGCAGATTGGATAAATGACTGTTAGATGCAGTAGTATTTGGGGTTGTACCTGCATGGAAGCAGAGAGCAAGAAATCTGGGTGTCTCCCAGCCCCTGAACCCCAGCCAGCTCAGCCAGGAGGCAGACCCAGGAAAACCAGTGAGGACAACTTTTATAAATGTGATCTTTTATAATGACTTTTTGTTTGTTTTTGTTTTTGTTTTTCAAGGTAAGGTCTCGCTCTAACCCAGTCTGACCTGGAATTCATAGTCTCAGGTTGGCCTGGAACTCACAGCAATCCTCCTACCTCTGCCTCCCAAGTTCTGGGATTAAAGGCATGTGTTACTATGCCCAGCTCTATATTGACTTTTTAAAGCATTAAAATAATCTTTAAAAAAATCTTCCAAAATTTCTAGGCTACCTCAGAGCTACTTTAAAAATCATCAATAATTCCATTGATGGTTTGAAGAGTAAGCTGTTTCCTTTGTTATCTGAAGCTCTCCAGACACTGAAGAGAGACCTGTTAAAGGGCCTGGCTTGCTCTCCAGACCTAGGAAAGATGGGGGACCTAGGGCAGAAGAGATGGACAAACAAAGCCCAGGAAGAATGCTAAGTAACAAGTAATAAATAAATAAATAAAGACTAGGGGTACTCAGGAGCCATCGAGCAATAAATCACCTGCCTCTCTAGCCTTCTTCCCAGGACAGCACAGGACCTTGGCAGAGCCCCTCGGCCTTGGCCGCAAATCACATTAACTTCATAAAACCCTCTCATTGGTCCCTCCAGAGTGCCCTTCCATTACCTCACCCCTCTCTTTTCAATCAATCTTTCAGACTCAATACCTAACCTTTAAATCAATTCAGCTCTGAGATCCTTCTTACCATTTCCCCGGCCCACCATAAAGTCCCTTTGACTTCCATAAATCACTTCTGCTATGGTTCCCTGGGCTTTGGCTGCACTTACCAGCTGGAAATGACAGAGCCCTTGCAGGTCACTCAAGCCTGTGCTCCTTCCTGGTCCAGAGCCAAGATTCCACAAAGGCTCCTGAAGCTGGGCTGTCTCAAGCCTGTCCAAAAGCTACTGAAAACAATGGAATGTGCTCAGTGGGCATGTGTATCTCCAAAGTAGACCTGAGAAGTCTCACATGTAATTTTTTTTGTTTTCTTTTTCTTTTCTTTGTTTTGTTCTTTGCTTCCTTCCTTCCTTCCTTCCTTCCTTCCTTCCTTCCTTCCTTTCTGTTTTGTTTTGCTTTTGGCTTTTTTGAGGTCCAGCTCTAGCTCAGGCTGACCTGGAATTTACTATGTAGTCTCAGGTTGGCCTCAAACTCATGGCAATCTGCCTACCTCTGCCTCCCAAGTGCTGGGATTAAAGAGGTGCACCACCATGCCTGATCTACATGCAGTTTTTATTAAGGAGGCACCCTCAGGAGACAGCAGTGAGATGGCATAGGGATGGGAGAGCCCAACCGGAGCCATTAAGGGTGGTCTCAACCTAAGCCCCAGGAAACTCTGCTTTGGCCAAGGAATACCTGAAGCGATGATATAAAGTCCAAGGTGCCCCATTTCTCCCAGTGTGGGCAAAATAGGCTGGCGCAGCCTAATAACAATCTTTCAAAACAAGCTGCCATCCCCAGAGACCTCCTGGGGATGGCTTATATCTAAAGAGAAGTCCAATGGGCAGGGCGGGGAGGCATGCAGACCTGAAAAGGGATCCAAGAGAATTTTGGCAGGACTGTGGCAAGACCCACTTGGAAGGCATCTCTGAGCATCCTCAGTAAAATGTCTGCATCAGTAGCTGCACCAGGGGTGTGCACCAGGGCTAAAGGGGACCCAGGCACACCAAGGGACTTGCTCACAGAGAAGGATCCATTGTGATCATTCACCGACTTTTGACCTCCTAAGGTAGTAAGCTCCATTCCAAAAAGCTTTCACATAAACTACCCCATCATTGTTTACATAAGCAGCATGAACCATTCACTTGTTAGGTGGGACATCTTCCTCCCCAGACCAAGTTCTATACAAAATCCTGTGGTCACTGAAAACACATTATGCGGTCTTGTTTGGGCTGGTGATTTTCTTCCCCTTTATCCAGGCTCTTGTTTCATGTATTGTTCTGTAACTTACTTTCCTGTGAGTTATGTAATAGAATTTAAGCACAGTCATTCTGCATATTTGCAGGTTTTACCTCCTCAGAGTCAACCAACTGCAGATTGAAAATCAAACACAATTGCATCTGGGGCTGGGGAGATGGCCCAGTGGTTAAAGACAATTGCTTGAAAAGCCTGCTGGCCTGCATTGAGTTCCCCAGCACCCCCTCCCTTGTAAAGCTAGATGCAAAAAAATGGCACACATGTCCGACATTTATTTTTAGCATCAGGAGTCCCTTGTATGTCCATATGACCCCCACACACAAAAATAATTAGAAAAAAAAGAAAAATTGATTTCATCTGTACTGACTTTTTATTGTTTCCTAAACAATACAGTAGAATAACCATTGACATGGCATTTGCAATGTATTGGATATTGTAGGTAATCTAGAAATGATTGAAAGTATGATTAAAAGGGTGTACATAAGTGATATTCCAATACTTACCTTTGTATGATGGAATTGAATATGTGGAATGCTCAGAGTCCTGGAACTAATCCCAGGTGTGACTGTAAAACAGGAATGAGGAGATGAGAGAGGTGGGGGGTGTTTTAGTGTTGATCTTGAAGGAAAGACATCACTGGAGTAGAGTCAGAATGAAGAACAAGGGACCCAAGGCACTGAGGAGACCCTGCAGGAATAGATGAGGGCACAGCCTACTGGCACAGAGCTCAACACACACTGAGCAGTGGAGAACTGAAGAGTCATGTGGCCAGATCCCTAGCATCCTCAAGGTCCTGCAGGGTTTTCATCAGGAGCAGCTTGTTCTAATTCCTCTGTGTAGAAGAGATTGCAGCAGGGGATGGCAGAATGAGCAATCAGGAGAAGCAGTGGCAGCCATGTTCCAGGTGAGACAGGGTGGTGGCCCAAGGACAGGGAGACCATGGCAAGAGCAAGTTCCAGAACCTGAAAGGACCAAGAGTTTGACTTTGGGCTGAGGATGGTGTCAGGAGGGCACTGTGGCTTGTTCTCATATTCAGAGAGGAGCTGCACACAGATGCTGCTTAGATCCATCAGATGGTGTAAGTAGAAGTTAGGCCCAGGGGCCCTGGAGCTCCAGTTGGGTGAGCAGAAAGATCTGGTATGGCAGCTGGCAAAGGAGCAAAAGGCAGGCAGATGCTGTTGCGACATCAGGGTGGGAAGTGGTCTCAGAGAAGGGAGGGGTCAATGGGGCCAGAGCTTTAGAGCAGCCAAGGAATGGGAGGACTGGCTTGACTCTGGGACTGAGCAATGTGGGCATGGCTAGAGACCTTGATTTGAGCAGAAGCTGGGCAGGCCTGACTGAAGCATGCTCAAAAAATAGGGCAGGAAAAGGAAGCAGGAGTGAAGGAGGTGTCTTCTACCTAGGAGGAATTGTGCGTCCCTAGCCCCAGCATGACCACCTCAGAAGAATGTTATGTGAGTCTAATAGTGCTCCATGTTCTTTAAAGTGTGTGTGTGTGTTGCTGAGAAGGCACTCAGGCTGAGCTCTTCCTCTGCCCTCACACACAGCCTCCATGGGGCTCTCTTGCTGCATCCTCCACTAGGCAAGCATGACCCTTCACTGCTCTTGTCCCTCCTTTCTTCAAGGCCTCCCGGTTTGGCACCACTCCCTTGGGGTTCTCCTGTCTCCCTGGCTGCTCTCGTCCCACACTGCTGTGCTTGCCCCTTCCATCCTCCATAGTTCTGAGGAGTCTCCCCGCTGTCCCTTTTCCCTACACAGATTTGCTAGGAGATGTCACAAGGGGTTGGTGCACTGGCCCTGAAGCCAGGTAAACATATGCAGAAGTAGGCTGTGTCATCTGTGGTGCTGTGGCCTCAGGCTTCTGTAGACCTTAGCTTGCACATCTGTGAAGCAGAAGTAATGGTGCTTGTATCAAGACTAAATGAAATTATTCAAAGCAGACGAACTATTAGAGAGTTATCAGGAGTATTATATGTCTATATAATTTAACCTTGATAATGGCAAATATCACCTGGTTGTGGTGAGGGCATCTAAAGCCATGCGCCTTTATATACCATTTGAATCTCAGTATTTAGAAGGGAGATTTCTATTTTCAGCTGTCTCCCTGCACTCCACCAATATACTTTAGATAGTCCCACTGAGAAGTTTCCCAACTGCTATATCCTGACTCCACTCAGCTCAAAGAAGTCAGGTCAATCTCTGCCCCACTTCGCTGGCAGCAGTGAAGATTCCTCTTCAGAGAGGGGATTAAGGCAGTTAGGATGACTGCCCCACCCCCATGTAAAAAGCAAGACATTTCTTGGGCCATTGCAACCTCCACTTTCCTAGAGCTCACTTCTTACCTCTTGCCTAATCTGTTTTTCTGGAAACATCTTGAGCCACTCCCTAGGGATGAAGTGGGAGGTCCCCATTTCTTTCTTTTTTTTAAAAAAATATTTTATTTATTCATTTTCAAGCATAGAGATACAGAGAGAGAGAGAGAGAGAGAGAGAGAGAGAGCGCACCAGGGCCACCACCTTGTGGGTCTGGCATATGTGGGTACTGGGGAATTGAACCTGGGACTTTAGGCACTGGAGGCAAGTGCCTTAACCGCTGAGCCATCTCTCCAGCCCGGAGGTCCCCATTTCTAAAATTCAAATCTAACCCTGACATTGTGGTTGGTCATGCTTAAGACCCCAGAACTTGGTGTTGTGAACCAATCAACTATCTCTGGTTCACCTGACTGAGCCAGGAGGTATAATTACCAGGGAGGGGGCTCACTCTGGCTCTCTCTCCCCTCTCTTGGCTGGCCAGGCTGAGATGAGGGGAGGGAGACCCCTTTTTTTTCACATGGGCTCTCTACATTTTCTTTTCTTTCCACTCTAATTCTCTTTTCATGTTTCTTCCAGGCCCACGTGTGGGCTCTCAGACCACATGGGTGCTCTGATTACCCCTTCCTTGGTCCACTGACTATTTCTCCCCTCTCCTGACTTCTAAATAAATATAATAATAATTAAACATCTCAGTCGTATTGTATTAAATTCATTAAGTCAAACAGATAAAAATTAAGGGTTTGGGGTTTGAGGACTCTTTCATGAACCCCAATTTCCCTGTATCAGCTGAGTGGGGAATGCTTGTCAGGGAGAAGCAGTGACCAAAGCCTTCTATTGCACACACTGAGTTGAATCAAGAGGTGGCAGATAACATGCTCATATTTGGTTCTTCTTGAAAATCAGAGCCTTGAGTGTCCTGAGGTATACTCACTTTCTGGTCATCTTTGAAGGCATGGCCCAAGGGTGTTTTCTATTCTGAGCAGCTCTGCAGAGGTCTGTAGCCCAAGGGTCTGCATCTTCATCTCCACCTTATTCCCTTTAACTGTTGGGGGCTGTCATGGTTTGATCCAGGTGTACTCCACAAACAAATGATTGTGTTCTGGGTAATTGATCCTCAGCTGATGGCAGTTTGGATTTTACAACCTCAATGGAGCTGTGTTGTTGGGGGCGGGCTTATGGTGTTATAAGTCAGCTTCCCCTTGCCAGAGTTTGGCACACCTTCCTGCCGCTGTTTGTAGTGCTATGGCAGAGGTGATGTCCACCCCTATGCTCATGCCATTGTTTTCCCTGCCAGGATGGAGCCTCCCCTTGAGTCCGTAAGCCAAGTAAACCCATTCCTCCACAAGCCACTTTTGCTCGGGTTCTTTCTGCCCAGCAACTAAGAAGCTGACCACCACAGGGGCTCTTCAGCTTATTACAGAATTCCACTCTGTACTTGGCAGGCTTTGTTGGCTGGGAAGGGAGGGAGGAAAAGATGTCCTGCTTGTGAACAAAAGAGCCCAGCTTTCTCCTGGCCTGTTCCATAAGCCCAGTCAGTCATGGAGTCTTAACAGGCAAAGCTGCCTGACTTGAAACCTTGTTTGAATATTTGCAGAACTAAATCCACTGATTAAAGGAAGTGCTGAAGACAGGAACAGTGCTTATTAATAAATCATAACAGTGATTATTTTTCCTTGGGAGGTTCATGAGTCTGATAAGTAATATCCGTGTGATTGATCATCTGTGGAGAAACCTGCACTGGTTTGCAGCATGTGGCTTTGGTGTTTGCTCTCTCACAACCACAGCTCCCCAGAGGGCTTGGTGGGCAATGCTCACAGACCAAGACACAGAATCTCCCTTCACCTCTTTGTGTTGGCATGTCCAGGAACTTGGGGGCCAGTCATATGTTTGGCCACACTGTCACCAGGAGTGTCCACATGCCTGTGCCCAGATTGCTTAGCCTTCCCAGGGTAGCCATCTGGTGGCTGCAGACCTCACCCAGCATGCTCAGGAGAGTCCAGCAGCGCTGGTGGGTTCCTGAGACTTTTTAGCTCCTGCTGTTGCCTGTCCTGCTAGAGAGATGTGAGGAAAGAGCAGGTGCATATCAGCTGGAATGAGCCAGCTGAACACTGTTGTAATGGAGGATAAAAGAGAGCGCCATGAATGTAGCCATAGAACATTTCATGGCTTCACTCCTTTCAGGGGCCTGTGCCATCATATATGGAAAGACATCAGGTTCTTAGTGGCCCTTGCAGGTTGCTCATAAAAGGAAGAAGACTGTAAAAGTACAGTGGAAACTGAACCAACTCACCTCTACACCAGAGTCCTTACTCACCGCCATTGTTGTCTGCTAAATCTCAAGTTAAAAGCAATAAAATACAAACATCCACATGCTAATGTTTTAATTTTAGTACCAATTCTTAAACCATTTAAGGAATTGTAGAGATTAGCAGATTAAGACCCAGAGCAGAAAGCTCTATAACCAAAGGGACACCACTATCTCCTCTTCTTGATATTCTGTCAGGCTGCTCTTCATCACCAGCACCATGCTCACACTAGTAAAAACAGGCAGGGTGAAGGGAGAGCATTCCTTCCCCTTTATATGGCCTTAGGGCAGGGTCTTGAAATCCCTTCCCAGTCTTGATTCCCTGAATCTCTGTAATTTCCTTCCTGCATTGCCCTCCCAAGATGGGATGTCTGTTTTTAGCTACCTGAGCCTGCTTACATCCTGCCTCCTACTGAGAGGGTTGCCTTCCTATAAACAACTTCAGAGACCCACCCAAGATTACTGAAAAGGTCAAGTTGACAACAAAATTTAACCATCATAGGCACCATCTCCACCACCTCAAGGCCTGGCTCAGCCAGTATCTGATGTGTTCTTGGCCAGTTTGACATAGGAAGAGGGATGTAGGGTTAGAAAAGGGAGCAAGAAGGACCTTCCTGATGGTTGAGTCCCATCAGTTACAGCCTTTGTCTGCCTTATAAGTGGCCCAGCCAAGCCCTAATCATGCAAGGCTTATCTTCCAGGTGTGCATCCTCAGAGGTAGAACTGCAGAAGCTGCAGTGCAGAGCCCTGGACAAGGTGCTCTGGGTGTCTAGAAATGGAAGGGCAGCCTAGAAGGGAAGAATGAGGCTTCTGTGGATAGGAAGAGGGCTAAAAAAACAAGGACCTTCATGACTCCATCTCCTCCTACCACCCAGAACTGATGAGTTAGGCAGGAGAAGGGAGTGAGCAGATGTTTCTTCCAAGTAGTATAACCTGAGCCAAGTCTACCTGATTAGCAGTCAAGAAACAGGATGAGCTAAGACTGTCATTTTGCATTTGCTAAATTATATCGTAGGAATTCTCAAAGTCTACTACACAACATTGGTCAAGGTCATGGAGAAAGTGGTGTACCCACTGATGGACATCCAGTTTTGGGAAACAAATTCTCCCTAAAGGTATTTACCCACCAATTCTGTTATCATCACCACAGTAACCAGTCACTGGGCCCCTCAATGTGTGTCTGGCATGGCAGGGTCTCCCACTTACCAGCTGGTAAGGCATTGTTCTATACAGGCCCAGGCTGCTGATGTGCAGACTGAGGCATACAGTTCCCGGAACTGGCAGTGATCCATACACAAGCTTTTGTCCAAAGCCTGTGTTTCTTCAGCAGGGCACCATGGTTGTTTTAATTAAATAACATGTGCGAGAGAAAGAGCTCAAATGCCACCTTACAGACAGTCTCAGAACAGAAGGGTGGCTGGGCGATAGTGCTCAGGCCTGATACCTCAGAGAGGGTGTTGAGCTGGGAGGGTTCTGGAGGGGCTAGCTCCCTCCAGGAGTCTGAGTAACAGGAGCCCTACTGCAGTGTGAGCCCCAGAAGGAATCAGATTTGTACTTGTTTTTTTTTTTTTTTAATTTCATTACTTTATCCTCAGTAACTGAAACAGATCCTGGTATATAGTGGTGGTGTCTGAGTGAAAAAAAATGAATGAATTGTTAGATGAATGGATGTCTGGGTAGATGGATGGAGGAGTGGATGGATGAATAGATGGGTAGGTAGTTGGATGCATGGATCCATTTGCTTATGTAAATGTGGTAGATTCTAGATTCTATCCCAGACTGTAAGATTGGAGCATCTAGGAGCCCAGAGATAGAGCAGAAACTAACGAGGCAGGAAGGCTGTGTACCCACCCAAGGTGAGTAGCTGAGGTGCTCCAGGCTATGCCCTAGGAATCCAAACACCAGCACACCCACATCCTACTGGCCAGGGCTCCTGTGAATTGGTGCCAGGGGCCTAAGGTGTCATAATGGAGCAAGAACTGACCCCAAGCATGCCGTCTCCACACTCACTGTGTGTTTTGTGTTTCTAGCCCGTTCCAAAAGCCTGGTGATGGGGGAGCAGAACAGGAACCCTGGCCCGGTCTTGAGGGCAGGCTGGCTGAAGAAGCAGAGGAGTATAATGAAGAACTGGCAGCCACGCTGGTTCGTGCTGCGCGGAGATCAGCTTTTCTACTACAAGGACAAAGATGAGAGCAAGCCCCAGGTGAGATGTGCATGTCTGTGTCCCATGGGTTCCATGCCAAGGCTTAAAAGGGAGGGTCAGTTAAGCCCAAGAAGGGATAAGGCACAAAGACCTCTCCTGCAGGTCATCCTACAGCACCCAAGTTTCTTTCTTACCTCTGTGATCCCATATCACAACTCATTTCAGTGAAATACATCCATAGCTTCCAAAGTGATAACATTTCCTTTTAATATTTGTCAAGGGTATCTCTTCCTAGCTTAAGAAAACAGCCCTTCCTGCACTCTCGCCAGTACCTTGGTGCACACATTTTATTACTCCCATCGTCCAGGAAAACGACTTCCAGACAAATCTAACTCACTGGGAAGTCCCATGTCAGATGCCTCTGCCTCACACAAGTTTGTTTCCTTCCTCCACTGGAAGCCCCACCCTGGGTGGTACTCACAAAGCCTGCCTTTCCACACAGATAGCACTCATTTCACTCACTCAGAGCAATTAGCAGCTCATCCACCATGCGTGGCCTCCTCACTGCTGTGACAAAGTGCTTTGCATAGTGCCATCCAAGACAGCTGGGCCCAAGGACTTGGACAATGTAACTTAGATGGCTCTCCATGTCCATGGCTCAAGCTGCTGTGGATCAGAAATATTTTTAATTGTGTTTACACTCAGCCTGGACAGACTTTCTCTTTTCTTTTTTTAGACAATACTGTCTCTTGTTGTCACTAGACAATACTGTACAATATCCATTTATGGCACATTTCCGTTGTCCCAGGCATCACAAGCAATCTGGAGATGATTTGAAGTATATGGGAGGATGCATATAGGTTATATAAATAGTAAATCATTTTAATGGAACAGTATAAAGTTCTTCTTGATAAGGTATTATATGGTACATTATATCTTTTCTTCTTCTTCTTGGTGGTGGTACTGGAGATTGAACCTAGAGCCTCATATTCTCTAGGCAAACACTCTACCACTGTGCTAAGTCCTTAGCCAGTATCATTTTTCATAAGGGACTTAAAGCATCCATGGGTTTTGGGATTCATAGAGGTCCTGCAGGTAGTGAGGTATAATTGTCATATATCTTGGGGGAAAGCAGAGAAGGGACAATAAAAGGCACATCCCAAAAGATTCTTCTCCATCAGGGCTCCAATTCAGAACAGACTGTCAGACTCCCTTGTTCAGAATCAGGAATCACTGAGCCCTGATGGAGTCTGTGTTCATCTCAGTGGTTCCCACAGTATGGGGCAGAGAGGGTGCTCTGTGGTGAGCAAGGTGTGAGAAGGTACCTGTGGCAGCACAGGAGAGTGTCAAATTCAAGTGAAAAAATGACTCTTTCACTCCTCCTCTCTTAAATTTCCCGAGTATGCCAAGGATGAATTGTTGGTTTGGTTTGAGCCTATCTTCACCACCTCCCCAACCAGGCCTGGCCTCCCTTTAAAAGAAGTTGGGGTAAAAGGGGGCAGACCTCCTCTCACAGCCTGCAGTGGCAGTAAGAGTCAGTCACAAGTTAATGACCTTCTGTTGTATTTATTCCAAAGGCTACTTCAAATTATGGGAAATAATTCTGGTTTCTGTTCATGAAAGTGACATCAAACCTTCCTTTCTAAACTATGCTTGCATGAAAAACAAAATGTGTTGCATAGTGACTTAATGATTATACACTTAAAATGGTCAGTATGGCAAAGTACATTGTGTGATTTTTCCAATGAAATAAATAAGTAAAAAGTAGAACTGCATAGGAAAAAACTTTCACAGAAATAACAGCACAGCTAATAAATGGACAGCACACAGATCGGGAGGACAGACCTAAATTCAAATTAGGAGCTAGATAAAGGTGGATCTGCTCCAAATTAGGAAGGTCTCATTCAGTCCTTAATGTTTGTTTGTTTGTTTGTTCGGAGGTAGGGTCTCACTCTAGCCCAGGCTGGCCTTGAACTCACAGTGATCCTAATCTTCCTACTTCAGCCTCCTGAGTGCTTGGATGAAAGATGTGTGCCACCACACCCAGCATAGATCCTTGGTTTTATAAGAACGGAAAAGAAAGCTGAGGGAGTAAGTGGGCAGACTGGAACTCAGATGAGTTGCATCTGAATTACATCTAGCATACTAGTTACATGGGTTAAGGAAGTCACTTTTGTTTTTTAACTTTAGCTTTTATTTGCTATTACCTATGTCTTCAGGGTGCTTTAGGAATTAGGTTGTATACTCTTTGTCAAACTTGATATTTAATTTCCACAGTATGATCTCAAACTGTTATCACAATAACCCCACAAATTTCCATTTAATTGCATGAACTACCTGTAATAGACTAATTTTCAATATCTGGTTCCTGGAAAAATATGCTCTGCTCACTGTTTCCTATGACAGCAGGGCCCCATGGCAGTACCCTCCAAGAAGTTGCCTGCACCAGCTCCTGTAACTGTCAGGGAGAGGGAAGTCCAAACATCTGTGATGATAACCAGAGCTCAGAAGTCATGATAAGCATTGCTCTCAGCCCATGTCCCTGCTCCCTCTCCAAAGCCTTTATCTCTTTCCCTCTCCCCATCACAGGCCAGGAGGGTTAGTAGCAGACAGGAAACCCAGAGATACTACAAAGTGGCAGCTCAGAGGGAAGAGTAGGCATGGCACTTCCCAGGGGAAGTTAAGAGCTACTGTTGGCCCTCCAGTTCTGTTAGACAGACAGACAGACAGACAGTGAGCTTCTCAGTGAAGGATTCCAAGGTTTTTTTCATCTCAATGGTTTCAGCTGGTGCTTGAAATGTGTTCTCAAGCACTGAAGTCTCGACACATAGTTTGGTGTCCATTTCCACTCAGGGACTCACTTTAGTTATCTCGGACCTTTACTTGTGAGTTTCTTGGTTTTGAACAGAAATAAACAGAATAGAAATGGAATGGTCTCCAAAACATAAAACAAAAATAATGTAGCAAATTCAAGACCCAGTAAACAGAGAAAACGGGGAAAAGGAAAGAATAATACAGAAAGGTAAATAGAAGACAAGCCATAAGAAAGATGGCAAGAGTAACTGTGAACATTTCAGTCATCCTACTAATGTGAATGGATTAGGTCTGTCTGCCTCGTAGACAAAAAGTAGGGTATGTAGTCTATAAAAGAGAGGAGAATAAAGAAAATGACTGAAAAGTGCAAGAATGTAAAAAGAATAGGAGTGTCGAGGCCCATATCCTTGAAAGGACAGTACCCTACCCCGTGTTTCATCACCATGCCCTCTGACCTAGCCAAGAAGAGGGAAGACACCAAAGCTCAAAAAGCTCAACAGCGACCCAGAAAGAGATGTGAAGAAAACAGTTGCAGCCGCAGAGCTGGTGGCAGAGGAGGAGAATGAGGCCGATGGCAGAGACCACAGTCTCCACTGCTGATTGTTGCAGTCACCTTCTCTTTGCTGGACAAACACTCTACCAGAAATAGCTTATAGGAGGAGTTTATTACAGTCTTACAGAATCCAGGGGAAACACCATCAATGGTGGAGGAAGCCAGATCACCTCATCATACAAAACCAGCAGCCAGCAGAGAGGAGTAGCCAGAGCTCACACTGCTCTTTATACACCTATAGTGTTGGACTACAAGATTGGCCCCCAGTGACCTACCCCTTCCCCAGCAGGGCTCCCCCCCCCCGAGACTCAAGCTGCAAGCTCAGTCTTAATAAAAAAAAAATGCCCAAGTCTATGGGTCTGTGCATTCAGACCACCACAGTGACCAAGAGACTAGAGAGACTTTGGGATGAAGAAAACTGCTGCTCAAGCTGTCACTGGCAACCTAGCCTCTCACCCCAACAGTACTGACATCCACATTATCAATCTCTCACTCACCTTCTATGGTCAAGAGCTGCTCAGTGACACCAAACTGAAATTAAACCCGGGCTGTTATCTGGCCTCATTAGCTTAAATGGAATTAGAAAGTCCATGCTGTTCTCTGTTGTCAGGAAACGTGAGGTGCCCATCCCTGAGCATGCTGACATCTACCATCTGACTTGTGAGATGCCTCCAGGGACAAAACACCCTTACAGTTTATGATGGAAGTGGACACAGTGCACATGTCTTGCTGGAGAGGGAGGCTGAGTGGTTGGCTCATGAAGATGCAGAGTGTGAGAAGCTCCTGGAACTGTATGAGTGCCTGAGGAGCTGGATGCCGACAAGGCTGAGATGAGGGCCTTGAGGAGCTTGCACAGGTTGGTCACCCACCTGCCATGCAGCCAAGAAACTCTGAGACTTCAGTGTGGCCTGGAGATTGAGGGTTGCCCTCGCCAGAGCCCTCTTCAGTCCACCAACCATCTGGGCCTAGATGCTTCTATGTGACTGGAAGAGAAATTCAAGGCTTTCAAGTTCATCCTGGTCCTCGTGTCCCATTCCAAGGATTTCCTGAATGGGATTTGTACCAATCTCATGCACATACACAACAAGAAACTGAAGTATCATACGGGTAATTATGAGCAGTATGTGAAGTATGCTCCAGTGTGCTGGAGCTGGAGTTACACTGGGAGCAGGATCAGATCGCACACATGAACTACATCACCAGGCTTGGTCATGGCAGTGCCAAGTTGGCCCGGCAGGCTCAGAGAAAGAAGACACTACAGAAAATGATGGCACCTGGCCTGACAGAGAGGGTTTTGAGTGACAGATAAAATGTTGTCATTTTATTTCTCATCTTGTGTCAAGATCCAGCCTGTCATTATGGTATAAAGATGGACCTTGCATCTACAATAATCTAGAATTCGGTATTGACTTTGACACATAAATGGCTCTTTTGAAGCTGCTAACTGGAGAGCTGCTGCCCACAGATGGAATGATCTGGAAGAACTCTCATGTCATAGGGCATTACCATCAGCACTTGCAGGAGCTGCTAGACTTGAACCTGTCATCTTTAGAGTACTTGATGAAGTGCTACCCAGAGATCAAGGAGAAAGAGGAAGATTATTGAATGAAACAGCAGGTGACCCCAGTCTGGAACCTGTCAGATGGGCAGAGGTGCCGAGTATATCTGCCCTGGCAGAACCCCCACATGCTCTTCCCGGGTCAGCCCACCAATCGCCTGGACATTGAGATCATTGATCACGGAGGCACTGGCAGATGCCATCGATGAGTTGGAGCGTGACAGGATGTTAGTCAGCCATGACTTCAGACTCATTCAGCTGGAAACCTGGGTCTGTGAGAAGTAGCAGTCACCACACGGCCTGGAGACATCCTGGCCCACATGGAGCACCAAGCTTGTAGATGAGGAGCCTCAACTCAGCAAGAGGACCCACAGCCTGTGAGACCTCAGCCAGGCTTGGGTCAGGAATGCCACCTGGGGACTGCCAGCTGCCATCTGACTAGCCGTTCATGACAGGACCCTGGAGCCCCACTCCTGCATTGTTGTAGCACTTCCCTCAGCCTCTCCCCACCTCAGCCTGCCTTCCTTGCACTCTTATTTCTAGCACCTTCCATTTCCCATTCTCCTTCCATGTAGGGCTGTTCTGACTGGATTTGGCTGGCTATTTCCTCTTTGCTGCTTACCTTGCCCTGAGAGATGCAGCCAGAGGCACTTGGGATAACCCATGGGTTCTTGCCCTGGTTGGTCCATGAAAGAGTTCAAGAGCCTCAATTTCCAAGTTTTGAATGATGTTGGAGGAATATGTCCCCAGCCTACCACCTCGATTCCTTACTGCTTCTGGTTTGGAGATCTGGACCAGGGCCTTAGTCCTAGTCAGTTTTTAAATTCTTTAACAGTGTAACTTTCAGACCTGTGTGACATCCACAAAGCATACAATAAAGAATGAGCAAGCCACAATAACAAAATAGACCAATAACTGAACAAAAAAGTGGAGCAAGAACCATCAAGTAAAATAGGAGGGAAGGTGAGAGTGACCAAAAGAACAAAGCTCAGAACAACCGAGAGAAGCGACCACTGGGAAGACAAAGTAGCCACCGACCCATCCTCCTAAGGGCACAGAAACCATTTAGTATTCCTCTCTCTTTCTCTCTGTCTCTCTCCTTCCTTCTCACTCTCTCTTCTCCTCTCCTACAATGGAATATAGGACCTTATAAATGCTAAGCAAGTTCTCTACCACTGAGCTCTACCCCTAGCCCTCTCTCTCTTGTTTTTGTGGAAGTTTTTTTTTTCTCCAAAGCAAGCAATTTCTTTCAAAAAATGAGATCATAAAGGCATTTATATTCAATGACAATAGCACAAAAGAAAAAATGACAAATTATACAAAACATTAGTGTAACCAGGGAGGGCACGTGCAAGAGACAGACCTCTATATGGGAATCAAACACACTTATAATTCCTTCCTAGCTAATGAAAAATAAATCCAAATTTCCAGTTAAGGGTGACAGATTTTAAAAATCAAATTTTGCTCTTTGATTTCCTCAAACTCCACGAGAAAGCACTGGGATATTTTTGGAGGTGTAAATGCTCCTGGATAGAGGGCAGAGGCTCCTTCGTGGAGGTGCACGTGGGCTAGAGGCCGCTGATGTTTATAGCTGGCTGGACCAGCTGCCAGTGAGGGCAGCACATCTGCAGAGCTGGCTAGAGTAAATAATGCTGGACTGAGGAGCAAGAGGCCAGATGAAAGTCAGCTCTTAGAGCACAGATATTCTTTTTTTTAAAAAAAAATATTTTTTATTTGAAAGCAGAGAAGATAGACAGAGTGGGTACATCAGGGCTTCTAGCCACTGCAAACGAATTCCAGAGGCACACTCCACTTCATGTATCTGGCTTTATGTGGGTACTGGGGAATCGAACCCAGGCCATCTGGCTTTACAATCAAGTGCCTTTAACAACTGAACCATCTCTCCAGCTTTCTCTCTCTCTCTCTCTCTTTCTTTCTTTCTTTCTTTCTTTCTTTCTTTCTTTCCTTGTTTCTTTATTTGAGAGAGAAAGAACAGAAGTACAATTTTTTATATCCTCAAGAAAAAGACCATAAAATGGAATAGTCTAAGAGCAAACCATCTCTCTAGAAATCAGAAATGAGATTTCATAAATGGAAAACTAAAAGGAAGGGTTGGACCAAAAAACACTAGACTTGGCTGGAGAGATGGCTCCATGATCAAGATGCTTGCCTGCAAAGCCTGATGACTTGGATTCAATTCCCCAGTACTCACAGAAAGTACCCACAAAGTGGCACATGCACCTGGAGTTTGCAGCAGCTGGAGGCCCTGGTACGCCCATTCTCTCCTCTCTCTCTCTCTCTCTCTCTCTCTCTCTCTCTCTCTCTCTCCTTGCACATAATAATAAATAAGTAAAAATAATTTTTAAAAAAGAAATATCCAAACAAAAAACTTTTTGCTTGAAATGGTTGAAAGTGGCAATAATTGGGGCCATGGAGGAGAAGGACGAATAAATTGCTGCCTGGGACAGTCATGGAGAACTACTTCATTCCTTCAGTTATGTGCAGGAATAACTTCACTTTTAGAAGTCAGTGAAGAAAAGCTAAAATAATTGATTTTAAGGGGTTTGAATACACAAATCAGACCATCAAGGCCAGGAGGCAGGTGTGGGGAGGACGTGGAGCTGTGAGAGAGCCAGCTCGGGATTTATCTGTATTCTCTTTGTTTTTCACAGTAAGATTCTATTTGTTATATCCACATTTTAAATCATGTAAGAAGAAAAAAATCTAAAAGTAAAGAAAAAGTGCAATAGAATCACAACCTTAAAGGGTTTCTCTTTAGATAACTAGAAAAGGGGATGGCGAGAGACAAGACAACATCTAGGCAGTGCCCTAAGGGCCACAGAGTCCCACAGTGGCCTCTGCCCAGCAGAGTATACAGATCCAGGTTTAAAATGAGCAGAGGGATGCAGGGAGGCCCAGGCACAGTGTGCATCTAGCAGTCCACCTCTGGGAGGAGCCCAGAGTTCTGAAGCTAGGACACATGGCTCGTCCTATTGACAAGATCACAGACAGCAGTTACAAACAGGAAGCTGGGTATAAAGGGACTTGGGTACCAAAATCCAGGATCTGGCCTCCATTCTGTCCCCAGCAGGCAAGCTCAGAGACCCACCCAAGATGACTGTGGATTATTACATAGGTCAAGTTGACAATAAACTTAACCATCACACTCATGGTAGAAGAAAATGACAGCTTTCTGGACTTGGGCTTCACAGTTTAATAGCTTGCAACCAGAGGTCATTCTACTTCCAATGGCACTGATCATACTGATACACCACAACTAAGACTTAACAAAACTGAATGGTAGAACATGTGCCAGTGGTGACCTTGTCCTCTGGGTGGAACTGCACCCAGTGAAGCTTTAGCAAAACATCCATGGTGGGTCGCATCCTCTAACTTTACCTCTGTCCTGCTGAGTAAGTGATGGAGAACTTGATTCTGAGTGACAGCTAAGTCCTATGCATGCTGTGAGCCAGGCTCTGTTCCCAATGCTGTGTTGGCTTATCCAGCTCTGCACTAGACTTTCTCCTAGGCTGGCACCAGCCATTCCTCTCCTCTCTGGGCCACAAGCTCTGCTCCCAGCAGCAAGCTGCTGGAGTCTTCCTTCCTCTTGTATGAGCTGCCCTGTGACCAGCTGATCAATGGAACGAGACAGAAATGATACTGTATACATTTCAGGTTCCACTCCCAAGAAGTCAATTGGTCTCTGTGTTTGGTGCCATGCTGTGAGGATGATTGGGCAGATCACAGCGTGATGGGTACACATGCAGACAGAGAGAACCCTCAGGGAGGACCCATACAGACGAGTGAGGCCTCGGGCCTTGTATCTCTATATGAGTAACTCTGGGCCATGCATGTCCTCTGAAGCCTGCCATAGAATCACAAAAAATAACAGATCACTGTATTCAATTGGGGTGGTTTGTTACATAGCAGCAGATAACTGGAACAAATTAGGAGTACTTAGTATGCCCCTTTCCAAGATCTGTGAGATGGACAGATCCACTTCCACTCACTGAGAAAACTGAAGTACAGAGGAGTTAAGTAGCTACCTGAGATCACATAGAGCTAAAAGGTGATGGGGTTAAGTTTCCAAACACAACAGTATAACTCTAGAGTTGACTCCTTCAGTCATCGTGTTATAGTGTGTGTTTATGATGACAATGAAATCCAAAGACACATGTAATGAATTTCCAGAGCTCAGAGAGACAGCAAAGCTACCAACTGGCATGAAGATTCAAAATGATCTTGACAGGCTGTTTTCATGGGACATTGCTAAAATAAAATGTGAAGTCCCACCCCTGGTGTAAAGAAGTCATTTAATTTCAGAGTAGAGAGATATAATTAGGAATAGGTCAAAGTATTGGGCTGTCTCACCTTTGGTCAGAGAAGCTTCTTTTTACAGATGGTGGTGACTACTGGTTGAAGTGCTGAGAATCAGCACTAAGTGAGACGCCTCTATCATATCCTCCGAGGCTCAGGGAACAGTGCAGAATCAAGGGTGGAAAGAATAGCAGAGGGTGGGGAGGAGTGTTTTGGAACAGCTCTTACATACATGGCATGAGTGTTGCATTCATGACCACACACAGGCTCTTATTACCTGCAGAAGACCTGCACAGTATTGGGCCCATCAGCATTCCATGTGAGCGATGGAGGAGGCGACAACAACAAAGCATCAACACAGAAGAGGGACCAGTTGGAAAGGAGAAGGGGTTCTACAGAAGGTGACAGATGATGGGGGGACAAATGCATTATGATAGATACAAAAATTGTCAATTAAAAAGTTTTTAAAAATAGGGCTGGAGAGATGGCTCAGCAGTTAAGGCACTTGCCGGCAAAACCCAATGACCAGATGCATGCATATGGAGTTCATTTGCAGCAGCTAGAGGCCCTAACACACCCATTTATTCTCTCTCTCTCTCTCTCTCTCTCTCTCTCTCTCTCTCTCTCTCTCTCCTGTGTGTGGTGACGCACATCTTTAATCCAGCATCAGGAGGCTGAGGTACAAGAATCGCTGTTAGTTTGAGGCCATCCCAATCATCCTGGGCTAGAGTACGACCCTATCTCAAAAAAAAAAAATAATAATAATAATAGCATTGAGCTGGAGAAGTGGCTCAGTGGCACTTCTGTGCAAATGTGAGGACCTGAGTTTGGATCCCCAGAACACATGTAAAGCTCGACACAGTAGTGCATATCTATAATCCCAGCACATGTATGGGGTGGGGGAGGCAGAGACAGGAAAATTCCTAGAAGCTCACAGGCCAGCTAGCCTGGGATACATAGCAGTGAACAACAGCAAACCCTGCCTCAAAGAAGGTAGAAAGTGAAGCCTGATTTCTGAAGCATGCACCCACATTTACATACCCATATATTCACACAGACACACAGAGGTTTTTGAAAAAAAAAAAACAAAAACAAAACAAAAAAGAATGGGTCAAAGGAGCCAAGGAAGGTGGCACACTCCTGAAATCCCAGCACTTGGGAAACTGAGGCAGGAGAAGTATAAGTTCAAAGCCAGCCTGGAGACATAGTGATATTCCATAAAAAAAAATACAAGTGTTGCAGTCAGCTTTCTAGTTGCTGCGCAGAAAGAACCTAAACAAAAGCGGCTTATGGAGGAATGGGTTTATTTGGCTTACGGACTCGAGGGGAGACTCCATCCTGGCAGGGAAAACGATGGCATGAGCAGAGGGCTGGACATCACCTCTGCCACAGCACTGCAAACAGCGGCAGGAAGGTGTGCCAAACACTGGCAAGGGGAAGCTGGCTTATAACCCCCATAAGCCCACCCCCAACAACACAGCTCTAATGA